>JAODUG010052417.1:0-21570 GCA_027564795.1 Aphredoderus sayanus
ATCTTGTTCTGCCAGCAGTGCACATCATATGTCTGTGTAAGCTGTAGAATTAGGTTTAGCGCCTTCTATCTGCCACAGAGAGTTAGTGATTCGGGTCATTTTGACCCAGAGGACATTACGAGGGTAAAGGGTAAAGTCTAACTGAAAATCATTTAATTTTTTAGGTAAAAATCAAATAGCTTCTTATGTACATTTATAGAAAAACAAGAAATTTGTAATTGAATAAAATACCGTATTTTCAGGATTACCATTGGGAATTATACACAACAGGTCCTACTTTTTTTTTTTATACAAACCCATGGACAGATTTCTAACACAGAAAATCACTACCTCCCTGTAAACCTAAATGACAGGCAGAACACTGTTGAAATGCTATGTTGTCTGGGAATTACCCTACATTCTCAATTTGTTCAAATGGCTCAGTTAATCTATGGCAAAATGTTTCTAAGCATGTTCACACCTGAGCAGGACTGGTATCCTAACACCTTGTTTAAACCCAACCAGGGTACAATACAAGCAAATGGAATATGGCAATGGAACTCGGACTTGGTATATTTTCCAGTTTCAATTGGTGCCTCCTGTGTGTTAAACCAATGCCTTATACACAGAAACATGCAAACGTGCTTGACAGATGCAGATGAATTAAACGATTCTAATGTGAACTATTTAACTTTAGAGTTAATAAATAGACAAAAAGAGAGAGACAGCAGTAGCAAACTCTGCATGGGTTTCTAAAGAGGATGTGAAAGTCAATAAAAGCATTGGCTCAGCACATTTCCTTTACATGTGACATTCATGTTCTGTAAGGCATTCTACACTACAGAGCAAAAACTATTGCCATTCATATGACAGTTCCTGTTTGGTCCCACAAAGAGCATTATCACATCAAATAAAAGGAGAAAATAACGTTATGCATCAGCATTACTTTCAATTCAGTGCAAGAGGCATCTAAAAACTGGGCCCTATATACCCAAGGCATATGGACAAAGTAAAAATCATCAGACTTTTTTTTTTTGTCAGTCATGCTATGTCAATAGCAAGCATGTCAATTTCACTTGCGTGAAAAAAAGTCTAAGAGAACAAGGGCAATCATGATTTAAAAGTGTCTTCAGATCCTCATTAGCAAAAAAAAAGCTAATTGGAAATAATCCTTCATGTAGGCTACTTGCAACGAACCCTCTGTATTTACGTCCATTAGAAATGCATACTGGACATACGAATGCCACTACAATAGTGTGGGGAAAAATGTGCATCAAAAGACAAATGCCACCATTATGGCTGCAGTCTGCATGATGGAACACAGTTTGAGATGATCCCTTAGCAGCAAATGTCTTTCAAACAAGACCTGGACACTTCATCAAACCACATTTATATATTGTTAATGCTTGTTTTAAACCCATGAGTGGTACTAACAACATATATTTCACACATACACCCTCTTAACGCCAGTAGATTTAGAAGCACTAGGAAAAATTCACATGCTGACACTTGACTGTGTGTGACCCAGGATGTCTTGCAGTGAGCACTGACTGTGGGCCGGGCATCCACACTGCTATGCCACTGGGTCCCAGCTGCTGTCCTGGCTGTTGCCATGGCTGTTGCCATGGCTGTTGCATCCCCTTCGGCCATGTCTGTCTCACACCACTTCGTCGGACTCCAGGTTGTACTGCTCGTACAGTGCGTCTAGGATGGCCAGCTGCTTCTCCATAGCGGGCAGGTAGACACCCAGGTCCCTGCGCATGCCCCTAGCGAAGCCCTCCTTCAGCTCGTCGCCATGGCGGGGTACCAAGGCAGCGGTGAAGCTCTCGTAGGTCGGGGCGGCTCTAAGAGCCAGCTGCGGAGATAGAACAAGCTTGCTGTGAAGAAGGCTCTCAAGGGGTTTTGGCCGTATTAGGCCCAAAATAATGGCTATGAAACACTATATTTAAAAAGGTGGGGTTAGCGATCCTAATCAAATAAATGTTTAGTCAAATTCAGCTAACACTATCTCCTCACGGACTAGCTAGCCCATTTTGTGTGGATGCTTAAAGAATCCAGTGTTCCTACACAGCCCAGGCTCTATAAATGATAACACAAACACAGTGGTGGGACAAGTGTTTTTGTTTTGATGCCTAATGAGTTCAAATATCAAAATCTTTCTCCAGCATCGCTTACTACACCTTTAACAGCATAAAATACACGGTACACATTATTTAAATCATTCTAACCATAAACAACATAAATATATATTTTAAATGTAATGAGGGAACATATTAAAGATACTGTGAGAACCGCTGGTGTAGACAAAGAATACCTACAGCAAACACGCCACGCACAACCCAGCCATGGTACTGCCGTAGTGTCCGTCCATACGCGGTATCTGCATGACACGGCAGAAATGATGGTATATGTACTGTGTATGCTTGTGTTTACTGTACATATTACATAATCCAAACGGTATGCTTCTCTTATATTATTATAAAATAGTATTTAAAAAAAAGACTGTTCGGTCAACTCACTGAGGGCTCTCTGAATGTCCCGTTCTCCGCCGTTGACCTCTGAGAGGAACTCCTTGAGGAAGCTGAGGCCTCGTCTGAGCCACAGCAGAGCCTCGGTGGCCGAGTTTCTCACCTGGGCTGTGTCCGAGTGCACTTCGTGCAGCACTATGGACTGTAGTGTGGGGAAGTTGCCCGGCCCAGACACCAGCTTCTGGTTTATCTTCTGCAGGAGCATCAGAGATTTTTATGCACTTAATAATAGAAAATTACTCCCTATGATACTTTCATAACAATAGTAATACTTTCATACCATAGTATTAGTAGTAGTAGTAAGTAATAATTTCATACCATAGTATTAGTAGTAGTAGTAATACTTTCATAGCATAGTATTAGTAGTAGTAGTAAGTAATAATTTCATACCATAGTATTAGTAGTAGTAGTAATACTTTCATACCATAGTATTAGTATTATTATTATTAGTAGTAATACTTTCATACCATAGTATTAGTTGTAGTAGTAGTAGTAGTAGTAATACTTGCATACCATAGTATTAGCAGTAGTAGTAGTATTAGTAATACTTTCATACTATATTACAAGTACAATGATAATGTTAATGAAATACTAGAACATGCCAATATTTTGAAATGTCAGAACCGTAAGGCAATACAAAAAAATGTATTTCTTAAAGAATTTTACTGCATCGATTTTTCAGACTTGTGACATCATCTCATTACCAAATCCACTTACTTACCTTAATGTTTCCAACAAAGTCCATTTTAACTGGGGCAAAGACTGTGGAACCCAGCTTGTCTGGAGAGAGAGAGTCCAGTCATTTATCTGTTTATTTACTTAGCTGACATGCATCACTTGTGTTGATCAAGCATCGCTATGCTTCCCATAGTGTTTTCTTAGTGTTTCTACTGTTCTATACTGTACACCAGGGACACCAGGGACATTAGCTATCATTAGGAGATTTGAAGATACTGTTAAAACACCTTCATTTATGCCCACAATTACCCTTGTGGTTGAAATCAGCATTACGGTATAAAAACATTATTGTTTTGGTGTGAACCTCTAAGAGTGCACCCCTCCTCCCTTCCCCCTTCTGGGTGACCCCGTACCCCTCCCTTCCAGAGACCTTCACAGTTTTCCATAACCAAAGAGTGTAACCTTTAACCTTCCCGCTGTCCTCAGGTTTCAAACGCACTACCGTGTAGCACCAGCAGGTGGCGCCAACTGCAGCACGTCATATGTCCGTGCCTTCTGCTGGCGCAACTAGGTAGTGTGTTGGATCAGTTTGAGCCAGAGGACAGTAGTAGGGTTAAGGAATTGACAAAGCTTTAGGAGGTGTTGTACCATTTAACTATATATTTATAGCAACTACATAAAAAAGAAAATGTCCTGCAAACCAGCATTTATAAAAGAATGTGTGCAATAAGAAAATATTTTTTTTGCAGTTTTTAATTAACACTTTGCAACACCGTTTATTTAGAGGCAGCAAGGCTTAACAATCTACATAATAAATGCATACTCTATCTGACACACAGTCCTGTATAACCTCATGATAACCAACTGTGTCCGATGACTGATTAGTAAGTCACAAAGGGGAAAAACATTGTGGTGAGAAAATAAAGAAGGCATAAAAGAATAGAAGCTAATGCGGCAAGAAGGACCACATGAATGATACAGCATGCAATATTGGCAGGAAAGGGGCAATTCATGTGAAACTGATTTGATTGGCCTCATTAAAACGTATAAGGGTGAAATGATGGAAGGCATATAAAGATGAGGCAGGCTAGGAAGAGAGAGAGCCAAAGTATCTGGCCTACCTAATACTGGCACTATTGCATAGCACGAGTCCAAAAAGTCTTGTGTTGGTATACCACTGTCGTCTTCCAGTCTTATATCATTAAATCTAAAAAGTGAAACAGAGTCAAACATTGAGATGTATTAAAGAGAGGTCGTTCATGTCAGATTTTATTGAATCAAATCAAACAAGAACACACACAAAGAAAGAAAAAGATAATGCACAAAAAGCAAAACAAGCCTGAGGAAATATTTACACAAATCAAAGCATGCAATTGTGTCAACACCTGAGACAATAGCTGCTCTAGTCATGTTATGACATGATGATCAAAATTAGCCTATACACCTCAAAATTGCAAATGACATGATCATAATTTGTTCTGGAACAGATATTTACTAACTAGTTATTGTTTTTAATGAAAAATCAGAAAGGAACATACAGTATTTTCATAAGCAAGATTGAAATTGTAACAAAAGAATTTACAAACCCAAACATCAGATGAGGGCATCTCTGTATGTGTCATGTGATCAAGAGAGAACACACTAATATAAATTCACTCATACTGTAATACTGTATATTGACTTGATTCATTCTACAATCAGAACCTTCTCATACATACAGTAAGTGCTACTGCATAGCAATATCCAAAAAATAAACAGATAATTTGATCACTCTCCATATACAGTTGAGTACATAAAAAGGACTATACATTTAATTTACCAAGTGTGACTATTCACATTATGAAATAATTCTGCTTTTAAAAAAGGTACACTCCGTATTATGCATTTGAAACGATCCTTGTCAAAACCTGTATCATAATAACGTTGCTCTTTTACTTTTAATGTCAGAGGATTCCCTGCACCACATGGGTATGGAGAGGCTGGGGGTCCTCTCTGCTCCTCCCCTTCATGGGAGGAGTACAGCCCCCTACAGCCACAAGCAGTTTGGTGCACAATTGTACAGTATTTGAAAACAAACTGAGGAGGAAATGTAGGGTCCTGCAGGTGTTACCGTATAACACAATCATGGAGTGTTCCCTTATTAACTGCAGTACAATGCAAAGGAAGCATAATAATAGTGCCTCTGGGAGACATCATGTTACATGAACACTGTTAAGGCTTACACTAAATCTTTCCACCATGAAATGTGACAGCTGGCCACTTCATATAGTAACTGCTTATAGGATATGTCCCTCTTGAGGAGTGTTTCCATACCTGTGACTCATTGTGCTGAAGAATGTTTCCACCAGATCAGACTCCTCCTGTTCCTCCTCCTCCTCCTCCACGTAGTCCTGGGAATGTGGGCAGTCTGGCGGAGACTCATCTGGTATAGGAACAGCTTCCTGTTGGTGTGGAGGCCCGACCAGGCTCACGTCCCCCTTGTCCTGTCCCGAGCGTTGGCCCACACAGTGCTTAAGCTCGTGAGCCATGGTGTTCTTCACAGACTGCTCTGCGGTTTCCATGTGCGGGGGATTCTGGGTAGGAGTCTTCACTTCCTCCTGAAGGACTATACTGTCATCACTGTTGGCCGTGTTGTTGTTTTCTGTTGTGCAGCAGAGGGACAAATCGAGATTATAATGTTCAAGTTGTACAATGCAGCCACTGACAACTTTTCCCGACATGAAAACTAAAAAACATGGAAACTTATTTATGAATTATTAAAACGGTTCTAACTATAACAAGTTGCACTGTAGCATTACCTGCCCCTGGACCTAATCTTTGCTAATTGAATGACTGTAAGGGAAATGTAATAATGTATCTGGTCATTTGTCATTGTCCACCCTCTGAAAGACATTACTCCAAATCAACTCACAACTATACAGTACACACAGCAGCCAGTTCCTATTGGCCCTCCCTGTTTCATAAAAGATTATTCATATATGTACATTTTCAGTCTGCATTAACATGGCAGTGCATAGGTGAAGATAAGAACAGCTCTCTCTTCTCATCAATTACAAAACAAGGAAATATGAGTTCTGAACATCAGACAGAATTATCCTGTTATGAAGAAGGCAGAATGCAATTATACTGGTTGCCTGAGATTGACTGAGATTGACTGACCTGTTGTGGAGGGCTTATTGTTCTGTGCAAGTGTGTCTGGTCCATCAGGTTCTTCAAGTGCCTTTTCCCCTAAGGCCCGGCTCTGGATTTCTTGTACTACTGACTCTTCTGAGGTTTCATCTGGTTTTCTCCATCTGGGACAAATGTGCACGTTAAGTAAGCCAGTGATCAACAGGATATTTTAGCAGACCCTTAAGGACCGCTGAGCCTGTGTTTCGTTGCCTCCATTTTGTTGCACTACCGACAACAGACATTTACAGTATCACATTGTCAAAAGATATATTTTAAAGGGGGCAGTCAAGAGATTATTCTGTGGCCAAAACTCAACATGAGAGCGAGACCAACCCCTCCCTCACTTCAGTGCTCGACTGTGGCGCACAATGCATGGGCATTGAGTCTTGCTCACCCACAGCTCACTGGCCCCGCCCTCCCTAAAACTCCAGCAACCCCGCCCAGCCCGCACAGTTTGAAGTTTACAGTAGACGTTCGTGTTTTTGGGAGGCTCTAAATTAACAGTCAACAAAATGTCGGACTGAGCTTTTAACCAATTTTCAACCACAACAGACCTTTTGTTGAATGTTAAAGGCATTATTACACAATACAATTACAAAAATAAATCTACTATTACGGCACTTAACCCTCCCGCTTTCCTCGGGTTTCAAACACAGTACCTTGTTGCGCCAGCAGATGACGCCAACCGCGGCATGTCATATGTCCGTGCTGCGGTTGGTGCAATAAGGTAGTGTTGGGTCATTTTGACCCAAAGGACAGTGAGAGGGTTAAGAGTCCTAACAGAAGCAGAGTGCAACATGTATACAGAATAGGTCAAATAAAGAAACCTACTTCTCTCCAAGGCTCTTATTTATTTGACTGCCTGGTTTGATCTACGGGTGAAAAAAAAACAGACATGAGAATAACACTGGTGTTTGGAAGCAATCCAATATGAACCCATATCCACCCACCCATATAAATCCACCCATAAGAGAAGGGTACCTTCTGAGGCTTGATAGCTGCTATTGGTGGAGTCCCGGGTGGGCTCCTCGATACTGCATCTGTGCTAAAAGTGCGATTAGCTATGTGCATGCACTCCTCTAGAGTCTTCAGGAATGTGGTGCACGTAGACTTCACCATGTTTCCAGTGTCCATGTCTGCCTGAAAAGGCCAGCACCAAAATACAACTTTACTTCCAGACATAGAACATTGACCTAAATAAGATGTCCAGCACCAAGCACAATGTCAAATCATTGTCAAGATGTCGTTTAAGGCTTAAAAACAACTACATTTGCTGGTTGATAACAGACACCTATAAGTGTGTTGTTCTTCAGACGTATATTAATTCAGGACTAATCTGATTAATCCATTAAACATGTTCTTGTTCCGCATAGCTCAACAAAACATAAAATGTTACCTCAGTTGAGTCTCCAAGCTCATCCCTGTTCTTGATCTTGTTAACTTGTTGAAGAAGAAGGTCACAGTACAATCTAAGCTCAGACATCTTAGTTTTCAGTGCCTCTGTGTTCTCCTGAAGCTCTGAGGTGACAAAAAATAAACAGACACAATGACTTACAGTGCAAGCTTCACAACAGGCAAAAGTCATAAGAGGTTTTATTTGTATAGTGCGTGTACAGTAGAACTGCTATGTGTTGGGCGTTATGACATATATATCATATGTCATCACGCTATATATCATGATACTGTATATAACTTTTTTTTTTACATATACGCCATGTGTATATGCACACCTTTCTGAAATTACACCTTGTGATGACAGAAATTACTTTTCAGTACAGTTTCTATATTTGCACAATAAATCAGTGTAGTGGAATGTTTTGTGTGATTAGGCAGTCTCTGTGGATGGTGTGTGTTTTTCATCTCGCGTGTATATTGCTTTTAGAAAATCAGACGCTAGCAGAAAACTATGAAGGTGGAAATACTGCCAGCCTCTTTTATCTCCTAGGATTGGGTTAGGCAATAGACCTACTACTATTGCTGTTTTGAGTCTTTTGTTTTTCAATATTGTCTGATGTGAGGCATATGTGTTTGCACTGATGGCAGACTCATCAGTCTGATGATTCGCTTGTTATAAATGAACACATATTTTGATCGATACATACTTTTTTATATTATAAATTATACATTTTATATATATATAATTTTCTTGTCTACATTATCGGAAAAAAATATTATTATCAGAAAAATGACACATCATTATAAGAAAAACTACTATATGGTTACACAAGACTACACACAGTACATCATTGAAGGATTGTCCATATCACCCATGCCTATAGTCTCATGCAGTTACCTTTTTCTCTCTTTGTTCTGTTATCTGTGAGGCAGGCCTTGGCTGTTCCCAGGGCCACCAACCATTTCTGTCTCTCTGCTGCATTGATGGCACGCAGGTAAAAGTACTGCTCTCCTGGTATAGTCAGGTCAACTCGAGTGAAGTCAGACGAATGGACTACAACACAGGAAGATACCCCCTTTCAGAACTCCATTTCATTACATGTAAGTACATAAGGTGGTTATACTAAATAAAATACCCACACCAACAGATACCAACCTTGGATTTCACAAACTGAAATTTTAATGCTGCCTTTGCAACCTTTCCAGGCATCTTCTTGAGAGTCATAGTAAGATAGAGTTCCCCCATCAAGCACAAACCATCGAGGTTGCCAACCTGAACGAGACAGTATTCAATCAGACGTCATGCCATTATTTTACAATTGGCAAAATGTATATGTATATGTATGTATATATGTATATGTAATGTTACTATTAAGTAATAACACTTTGCTAGCGTTGCCTAGTAAAGCTTCGTAATAATATTGCATGAGATTCAGATATATAGTAATGCTCCATACTGTACAGTAGGCTACGATACTACTGCCAATAGTGACAGGTGGGGGGGCAGCTAGCTTAGTTAGCTGCTGGAGACTGATACTATACTGTAGATTCCGCCAGAAATTGCTTTTTTAATTATCCATGTATCTAATAAAACAAACTCACTGGTCAAGTAAAATTTCTATTCACAAATATTTTATTTGCAGTCAAGCGACCACTAGCGAACATTTACACTAGCTATTATTCTATCAGCTAAATGATGTAGCCTGCTCCGCTGGTATTACGTTAACGTTTTCTAAAACTGAGCACAAGTTAATGAAGCTAATGTACGTTACTGTAATTCCTAACCAGGGAACAATTAAATGATATGCGCGTATCAACTTACCACTTATGTAATTCGTCCATTTATATAAAATGCCCTCCATTGTTAGGTTATAGGCTATGTTTTGTGGCTCATCACTTATTTCTCATTTCAATATGATGCTCAGCTGATTGCGACGACTCCATCGGGCCCCAAGTGCGATTTGTGGAGTAACATCGGAGGCTTCTTGTTTCAAATACGGGGGAAAAAGTGCGTAAAGTTTTGGAGAATCAGGCGATCAGGAAACAGTCTGACGGTCTTCCCACTGACGTCAGATGGGATTTTGCGATGTGGGCGTGTTCTTTATAGATACAATCTTTGGACACCAATAAACAGAACCACTGAGAAAATTGGGCGGGGTTTACAAAAAATTCTCTCCAGTCACATCTTAAGGAGGGGCAGTAGGCCAACTAGGGGATACGTATGTTGAAAATTGTGGAAGGTGGTTACTGCTTGCCACGTAGATGGTATTCTTGGCAATTTTAATTGCTGTAGGCATGGTTGCTTGTAGTGTAGAAAGTACTAAATAAGCTATTTAAATCAAAGGTATGGTGTTATGTTCCCTTTTGTTTTGTTTTTGTGAGTGGCTCTGCCTGAGCCAGAGATCAAAGTTGATATAAGCATAATGAATAAGCTCGTTTAATGTTACCCATGAAAATCATAATACTGTATGGATGGAGACATGCTTCTTATCCACTATGAGGCATTTCTGGAAAGTAATGGCACCGTTTTCCTTCCATGCCAGGTACATTTAAAATGCAAGAAGTCCCTAATGCAGGCCATTACATTTGGAACTTGAACTTGACATTTTTGAAATCCTACTAATTAGTTCTTTCTGATGACAAACCTGTTATACTGTATGTCTTCACTTGGTTTTATTTTTAAAAAAACACTGTCACTAAAAGGATGAGAACCCAGTATAGTTTACTCTGGGGTCTCAGGTAATCAAGGCTTTGGAAGCTGATAATTCACCCAGCTTTATATGGGAAGGAAGGTAACATTCTACCCTGGTATTATAATAAGGGCTGGAGTACAACAGGGAGATGGTATTATGTTCTTTTGTATAAACTCTAACCTATTTAACCTAAACAACACGCACTTTCTTAATTTACAGGCAAAATACCCTGAAGCAGTCCTCAACATTGAGCTCATGGAAACCTGAAATGGTCCCAGGTCACATGAATCCTTCTGGGAGCGTGACCTCAATTTTGAAAGGATGCTGTCAAAATGAGCGGTGTGTAAAATGTAAGATGATCTGTGAGGACATTAGTTGATTTCTAATGTGAATTCAAACACAAGCTACACTAGATCATGTCAGTGCTGATTGTAAATTAATGATACACATTGCAACAATACACAATACTGTTATTACAATCTTTTAAATGTGCTTTTGGTCTTCAGGTGAAATAGTAGCTGAGGAATGAGTTGAAAAACATGGATGCTCTGGCAATTACATTTATCATGAAATTATGCTAAATCAGATCTAAAAAGGGAGATGGTGATATTGGCCAGGGAATTCACCTACTGTACAAACACAATGAACTGTAAAAATCATCTTAATGACATACAGCCTATAATGTTTACATGTTTATGTTGTTCATTTCCTGGCTAAACCTCACTGATACTTTTCTGGGTTTTCAGAATTATTGAAAACAATATTTTCTAACTTAGCTATTGTATTTTGGTGGGAATTTGATAAATGGTAAATGATCCTGTTACTCTATATCAATAAGCTCCATGTTTACCATTCAAATAAGAATTGTCGATATTTGAACTCGACCCATTTCCTGATACAGGACTGTGCAGAAACACCAGATTAATTCTTGGGGCTCACACAGAACAGGCAGCTAGCAGACCTTGAGTAGACATTTTCTGAATATGACAAAAAATGTATTAGCTTACACCTTTAAAATACTGTCCATGTACTGTAACTAGCAGTTCCTGACAGAATTATATGTGCACTGACCTGATGCTGTGAACAGTGCTGTGAATTTCTATTTTAAAGTATCTACATTTTTCATTGTTGCATTTAATAGTGTATTCAGCTTGTATTCAGTATTTCGAGAAAATGTTCGAAAATGAATACATCTCAGGAAATGAAAAACAATGGCTTGCTGGAGACCCTAAAGATAAACTGCGGTACTGGATTTCATGTGACAGTCTGAATGTATCACTAGAGGGCGCTGTTGCCCTTGTGTTTTGATATAGCTTGGTGTGGTGGTTAAGTGTATAGCGTTTACAATTGCCCTGTCCGTTTAATTCATGATAATAGAGAGAAAAGTATTAGTAGTCTTGCAAGTTATTTAATCATCGAAGATAAAAGGTATTTTGCAGTTAATATTACATTAATTATACATTTGTTTAAAATACAAGGCCATCATACATATACGAAATAACATAGATTCAGGTATAAATGCAACAGAAAATATATGTTTATGTTAAATAAAAAAATATCCTCTAAACAAGTATTAGCTGTAAAACCCACAGCATGTTTTACTTCATTCTAAGTTTCTGTGCATGTAACACATTATTAAAGTGCAATACAATTTACAATACAATGTGTATGTGTGTGTTGAGCTATTTAGCAGAAATAGAGATAGGAATATTGTCTTCAAAAAAGTTATTTGTTTCTGGAAGAGATGCCCGCACTCTCCTCTTCTCTTTAAAACGTCCAGATCGTGAGATTTTAAGATTCCTTCTGCATGTCTGCTGGTTGAAACTTGCTTCCGAGATAACACCTTCAGCTTCCACCATCAAATTGGTCTTCAGGTCTGATGGGGTAGAAAAAGAAGTGTCTTCTGCCACTAGCTCTTTCTCTGTAGATGGTTGGGTATTTTTCCTCCTTGCAGTGAAGGCCCTCCACCAAGGGTATGTGGCTGCCATCACGATGATTTTCCAGTTCAACCTACTGTACTGTGAATTGTCTGCAAGATACGTAATAAAAATGCTATTATACTCAACGGTATAATAGGAGGATCGAGGAGATATGAGATATTTTTCAGCTCCACCATGCTGCCGCAGAAGGAAACTATTTGGTGTTTCCTAAGCCTAAGGGCTAATGAGCATCTTGTTATCAAACAGCCCGACCAAATGCCACAAAACTGAAGAATTACCCTGTTATTACTATGACTCTTCTAGATTTAGATCAGAGAAGGTAATTGTATAGTGTATGAGAAAATTACTTTTGCATTTATATTTAGAGTAGTTTGGCTTGCTAATTACATTTTAAACAACCCAATCAAAATATAAATAACACCAAGATGTATGAAGAAAAATATAATCAAAAACCTTACACTTCAGTCACTATTTTAATGTACAGCCTACTTACATGCTTGTGCTGATGCTCTGTAACCCCAGAAACAATGTCAGACTCAGGTTTAGGACAACATGAAGCAATGCGACTCCAAGAGTTCTGGCACTAATACTCCTCTGGCAAGAACACAGCTGTTGGTTTCCTCTGGTACACCCTGATTATATAACCACAGAGGTGCCTCCCTGTTCTTTGCAACTCCAGGTAGAATGGAAGAAACTCTGGCCCTTGGCTGTCTTTCTAACCTTCCTTGTAAGATTAAACACATTGACAGATGACAGAACAGGTTATATAACTGTGATTAACACAGCACATTACTATAGAATATTAATCATGAGCCTATGTGACACTAGGCCTTTTGAGAACAGTATGTTCATGTGGTAATTCTATTTGGGCGTGGTATAGTGAATTTATGTATACTTTACTGATACAGACAGAGATTTTAGGAAGCTTTCACAAGGCCCTGAAATTGTAGCAACTTGAAGTTTGACATCCTTTAATAAATCGTTACTTGATAAATTACAATCTTAATTGCAACCATGACAAAAATACACTTTAATAAAATGGATTCATAGCAAGGATTCAATTAAAAGCATCAAATAAAATGTGAAAGGGACAAACTTTGTACATTGATTGTTTATACTGTATCTACTATAAATTGGCGAGGTCATAGGTCAACTATATGCACCAAGAGCATAAAAACATGACTAGATATCCACTTAGGAATATCCCAGAGTATAGCATGTAAATGGAAATACTTCTTTTGGCAAAACACATAGCCATTACAATGGCTTAAGTTGATAACTTAATTTAAATGACCAGTGATTTATAGTTAACCCGTTAAATCGAAACAATGGAACCTTTTGACAGAAACCAAATAACATACTTTCATCATATTATGGCAACAAAAATGATGTACAATGTACAATTGAGACAAATATAAAACATCTTTACAAAATAATTCCTTACACTCTTTGTAAAAAGTGCTCAATGGGCTCTTAATTGTCTCATCTTTCATTTGTAGAACACACAGTTAACAATCCTGATCAATAAATTATCTAATTACATTTAAATTATAGTAATTTGCATTCTTTGATTTAAATATGAAGTTGCATGGCCTTGAACATAACACACTTGCACATAACACAAAACTGCTGGTACAATGGGGCTTACAGTAGTTCTTTCAATGCCAGGCCTCCACTTGTTACACCATGTACTTGCACAATAAAGATATTATGTTGCAAAGATTATTATCATGATTAAGTCTACGCCAGGTAGACAAAAAACTAAAATGAATGGGAACAGAAATACAGGTAGGTATAAATATTCTGCCATCTTTGCTGAATATGTACATCTTTAAAACCTACAGTAATAAGACATTGACCCTCCAACTAAAACGGTCATGCGAGAGGCATTTCAAGTTCAGTATAACATAACAGAAACATTTTTGACACTTCATTGGACTTAGGGTGGCTTGAATTTCCTCTTGGATGAAATAAATAATTGTCCTTCATTTCCACAGATGCAGTCCCTAGAACAAGACGTCTTCATGTTCTATCATAAGCTGCACCACTAACTTCTGCTGCCTCATGTCGTTCAGGGTCGCCAAGGCATTTTGTTCCGGTGGCTGCATTAACGTTGGCCCAAACACAATCCCCAAGTTTTCAGAGTTCATGAAATTGTCCTTTTCAAACGTTGTTACCCTGCATAAACAACATAAAACAATTAATGCCATTCTCCATTTTGAAAATGCGGTATGAATAATTATGTTCTAATCCTCTCTATCAACTGACTTCTTCAGGTGAGCCATCAAGAAGCGAAGGGTCTCGTAGTGGGCTGGAGGCAGTTGAAGTAGCCCTTCATGGATGGCTTCTAGTCTGGAGTCAGCATTTAAAATTTCTACAAGAACACATGAAACGAGTCATACAATATAGAGCAAAAACAACTTAGCATTGAGTTGAGAATGAGTTGATGTTGAGCTTACTTGCAGCTTGAATGAATTTAGAGTACAAGTCAAATGTGATAACTGGAATGGGTAGATCCCTCAAGTAGAGTTTTAGGGCACCGGCAATGATGTTAATGTCTGAATACACCTCTGTGCTGATGTCAGCCTTCTCGCCTTCTGTTTAATGCAACCAGGATATGCGTAACAAAAATATTAATATGTATACGGTACACACATACATTGTATAATGTACAAACATGTTAATGTACTGTATATTAGAATTTGATTATAGTAGTATACTAGTGCATTCTTCTAGTAGTAGAGTGCAAAGCAGCTACATTTAGTCTGTGCTACTCAAAACACAGATATTGTAATTATCTTCCATATTGCCCCCTTCACATTTATACACATAGACTTCATGGCTCCACAACTTCAAACCCAACTCAGCACTGGGGCAAAGAGAGCGCTCCCCTGCTAAACTAAAGCAAACAAACCTCGATCAAAGGCGAGTCTCACGTCCTCAATGTGCTCTGAGAAGCCAGAAACTCTGTAAAGTCCCTCAGACTTCAGACCTGCAAGTAAGAGATTGGAAACCTTGTCTCTTTTATTTTTTATTATTTTCATTTTTCAATTTCTTTTATTGTAACTCAGGTGAAAACCTTGTATCTACAAAAGGTTAACTTATAAGGAATTTAAAATCCTGTTCCAAAAGCATCAATTGCGTTTCTTTGAAGCAACTTCTTAAACCAAAGGGTCATAAATCTTGCTCAACCTGTGAATTATTTGGTTACATAAATTCATATTTTAAATAGAAATCAATTCATTGCTTATACTGGTTTTTCACCTGACACAATACTATTCTTTAATTTTGTATGATAAAACTAGAAAAACAAATAGCACTTAAGACATTAGACAGGTGTGTCCAGACATAACTCTGTACACACCTAATGATGATGTATAATAAATTCACCAACAGTTCAGAATACACACAGACAGTAGCCTTCTGTGACAGTGTCTAAATATAGCAACATGACATTTGCAATTGTTGCTACGCTGGGAACAGCACACATATACAGTAGATTGGACGTCTTGAATATATATGGGCTGATCCATGTACTGACTCATAATTACACACGAAACTGAATATGTGGCGTTGCACTGTACTGCACCTCTCAGCTCTATCTCTCGGATGCACATGTCGACCACCATGGGCCGCGTGGTGTTGTGGGCTTTGACCAGCGTGGTGAGGTCACAGCTGAACACCTTCTTGATCCTGCGCAGGTCTGGCTGGCAGTCACTCGGAACCAGCTTGGAGCACTGCTTGTGCACATTCAGCCCACAGTCTGGGATTATATGTCCGTGTGTCCCAAGATTGGGGGTGGGAGGGAAGGAGAGGGAGAGAGAGAGAGTGAGTGAGTGAGAGAGAGAGAGAGAGAGAGAGGCCTCAAGATAACAACCCCATCACAGCCAGCTTAAGAGAGCAATCTGAGCTGGTTTGCCACCGACAGTGATAAACCGCTCTGTCAGACAGCACAGATGGGGCTTATCCTGACTTGTTTTTTCTCTCTCTCTCTTCCACCACATTTAAATTAACATAATGAGATAACAATGCACAAGGCTTTGTAGGGAGGGAGGAAGGGAGAGGAAGTTTGGGACAGGTGGCAGAAGAGCCCCATGCGTGACAATGCTTTATGTGTATACCTGTCTGCCTGTGACAGACAGAACAGGCAAACAGGGAGCTCTCAGGAAGGCAGTTGTTTGGGGCACTTATAATTGTAGAAAGGAGTCTCTGAATTGACCACTCCAACTAGGCACTTTTACTGCCTGAGTCACAGACATGGCGGGGGAGCTAACCTGGGCCCCTATTGAGTCAGCGCTGCCAGAGAGAGTGTGGCAGAAGATAAGGAGAAGTGGCAAGGACAGTTATTAAAAGAGAGAGAGAGAACAGACATCTCTCCTGCTTCACTACAGCACATGGGGTGTCTGATGATAGCAATGTTTGCCTGGAGCTAATCTGCTTTGCTAGCGTTTCACAAAAACCACTCTGTCTGAAGAGAAGCCAAACAAGTTAACCAATAAACCTGTCGGAATTGTATCTGCACTATCAAAAAGCCTTCTGACATAACCTTATATAGTTCTATGGACATAACATACGGAGGTTTACAAATCCCATATGGAATACACTGTATATAACATGAAATGACAGGTTTGTGCTGTTGCTATACAATACTATAAGGTAACAAAACAAGTGTTTGCATATCTAGGTATTGTTTAAATATTGACATTTATATTCAGTACTACTTATATTCACTGTTTTGATAGTGTTGCAACAGGCAGGGTAACAAAACCTGTATTTATGCAACAAGTGATATCAGCATACACCGTGCCATGTGAGGTCAAAGCAGGTAAAACGGGAAGCAGCTCCAATGCAACATGCTTTCATTTCTATCTCAGGCATACAGTAGATGGAGGGATAAGTTGACACGATACTTTCAGTTGTGGTTATTCACTACACCAGCGGACCCACTGTCCTGCATGTTTTAGATGTCTCCCTGCTCCAACACACCTGATTTAAACTAAAGGGTCGTTATCAGGCTTCTGTAGAGCTAGATAATGACCCTTTAGTTTAAATGAGAACCCCTGCACTACACTATATGAACCATTGCCCCCATTACGTTGCCTCATACTGTACTGTGCGATTTACAGAAGCAATTTTCGAGGCTTTTGTATTGTTTGGCATCGATCACAAGCCACACATGTGTTTATGCACATAAACCACATTTTCGTCAGTAATTCACGATTTATGAGACTGTTTCTCCAGACGGATTATAAATACAGTAGATACTGTGCGTGTGAAAGGTTACCTGAGCAACGGACTCCTTGGGCAATGAGTCCCCACATAAAATTGGCACAGTACTCGCACCAGTGTGGTCCTTTGAAGGTATGTACCTGGGGGTGTACCAAGAACGACACGTTATAGACACACACAGAGACAACCAGGGGCTGACCTGCACTTACTGATAACACTGCTACTGTATCTGCAGTCAATACCCATTATACGAGCTACACAGAGATTACTGTCCTCTGGTCGCGAGCTACAGTGTTTGGGACATGTGGCCAAATGAGAGCATTTGTATACACAAGGCAGATTAAAGGATTTGCAGTAGTGTGCCTGGCATCTGTTCTCAGGCTGTTGGGAATATACAAACACCCACACAAGCATGGCTTCATGTAGATGTAACAGACACACATGCAGTGCACAAAAGGCACATGCGTGCGAGTACACACACACACACACACATTAATAATCAAGCCTTTCATTAGGTTACAACAGACTGGTGTGTATAGATGACACAGGACAGGTGGTGAGTGAGGTGACTTTTTGTTTCTTTCAAAGGGGGAGTCGACAAGACGCTGGGGGCCATTCCGACCTGTAGGTAGGCTGGAACATGAGATACAACAGCCACAATGTCCAGGTGCCCAGAGGCACGCCCTTATCCAAGTGTTTTTGTGTGTGCTAGGAATACAATCACTTTTGAGGTCTCAGCATGGAGGCTATTGGTAAGAACACAGAGTTGACAGGGCAACACTTCACACACTGTTTACTACCGTATCTGGTTTTATAAAAATAACAAAAGGGGGCTAACAGCATGGAAATCAATAATAATCAATGCAAACCGCTGTAAATGTGAGTCCATTAGACACACTCAGTGCATGTGGGTGACAGCTGCTCGGTGTTGCCACAATGAAAACACACCAGGCGCTCTTAGGGAACACCCACGGTGAAGGGTTCAACTTCACAGCTCCTGAGGCAGGCCTCGTGACTTTTCTGAACGTCGCCTGTTCAGTTTAGATAAACACTACCGGATCTGTTTTACGAGCTGCACTGAAATGAATGATTGCATGCGGGCGGTGGGGAGGGGGGGTATGGGGGATAAACATAAACTCATAAAGTTTGAACACAGGAAATTAAAAGCGCTCTCGCTGGCGTACAAAGAACGCCACTCACCTTGAAGTTGTGGACCTTCTCGTAGGCGCACTGCTTCTCCGGGCTGTCTCTCAAGGCACTGTGCCGGACCAGGGGCGAGGAGATCTGCGGACAGGAGGCCAACAGTTTAAGCGGCTTCCACAACACGGCTCCCTTGCTGCCCAGCTTCACTCCCAGGGCCAAGGCCAGCAGCTCCTGCCGCTTCGTCCCCTGCCTCTTGGCCTTGTGGGCCATCGTCAGCTCCTCCTCCTCCTCCTCCTCCGCCGCCGTTCCCCCTACGGCTGTCGCTGCCCCGCCGGGCTCCCACAGACGCTCCATCTCCTCCGGGGAGAGGAGTGGAGCGGGGGCCCGCGCCCACGCCGCCGCCCCGCCAGCGCGCAGCTGCAGACGCTGCCGGCAGCAGCCCAGCGCGGACACGGCGGCTCCGCTCCACTCCCCGGAGGTCCAGCGCGCCGTCGGGTGACACCCGAGACCGGAGCGGCTCTGCATCTCACCCTCAGTGGCCAGCAGCAGCAGCAGCAGCAGAGAGAGAGAGAGAGAGGTTGAGGGAGGGAGGGAGGGAGAGAGGGAGAGAGAGAGAGAGAGGGAGGGGGAGGGAGAGAGAGGGAGAGGCAGAGGCAGAAGCGGAGCGAGATAGAGCGGTGGTGGGCGGCGGCAGCCCTCCCCACCCCCGAGGACAGGAGCGTGCCTCACACAATGGCCCTCATTCACACGGCCGGGCGGAGCGCAGAGTGCACGGCCCCTGGTAGGGCGGGAGGGGCCAGGGGGCTCGTGAGCGAGGCAGCTGTAGGGTGCTGTCAGGGCCACTTCACACGGCTCAGCAGCTCCCCAACGCAGGAGGATCAATGGTCCTGCAACCCTCTCCCACAGCACAGAGCACTAGCCCCCATTAGCGGCCCAACCCCGGATAACCCTCCACTCTGCTCGGCCGGAGATAATGCCCTACTGCTACTGCTCTACTGGAGATAATGCCCTACTGCTAGCAGTGCTGTGCTGAGGCGCGCACATAACCTTTGCCCTCGCTAAGGCCTGGCCACCGACTGCCAGAGCCAGGCTGTGCTCGCCTAAGTCAATTAGCTCCTTGACCTCTGGCTACTGTATGCGAGTCCACAGGTGGAATTCCTCTGGAGACTGTAGACGCTCTGACTGCAGACTACTCCCGTCAATCACTCTGCCGCGTGACCACCAGCAGGGCCAGACCCAGGCCCAGACACAGACCATCTACTGGAACTGGGAGGGATTACGACCATAATCTTCAATCAAGGAATAATCCTTCAGTGACCACATCCAAGTGGAGTGGGAAGCTCATTTGCAGGCCTGAAGCCAAATACATTTGCCGGTGGGGGGTGGGTGGGGGGTGGCGTCCACACTGTGTCAACATAAAGCCCCCCCGAGGGATTCTCCAGCTAATCAACAAAGTCTGAACTGAGGGCCAACAAGACACTTGTCAATATTGACACACACACTAACATGTCACGTAACCCATAGTGACAAAATATTACTCTTGACAACCACTGTGGCACAAAAGTGACGCAACGTCTACAATTATAGACTGTATACTGTATGTGACATATGGAGGAACATACTACATTGTGAGGATTATTAAGAGAACGGTTACCAACAACTACGCACAGAATCCGTGAATGATTTAGAGCTGGAATGACTTCAGTTGAGATGTGGATGGTATTCTAGGGGAGAGCTGAAGACCCAAAGGGCAACTGCAAAGATGAGATACAATGAAAGGATTGGCATCCTTCAAGCCTAAGAGACACAGAAGCTATGTTAAGAAACACTTTGGGCTTTATGTTGCACAGGCTACCCATGGCAATGTACAAAACTGGTATCTGAGAGACAGACTTTTTGAGTGATGGCTGAGCGTGTGACCCGAGAGGTAAGAACATTTGTCACAGGGTTTGGCAGTTGCCGTTGTCAAAAACATACCATAGCATTTCATAATACTGGGACTAGCCCTACAAGTGGCCTACAAGCAGACCACTGAGAGATATTTCAGCCTTCGGAGGAAGAAAGGAGGGGAGGTGGGGTGAGAGCATGTCTGACAAGAGAGGGAGGGAGATGAGGCCTGAGCTCTTTGTCCGCTAGGCAGATGGCTTCTTGTCTCTTAAACAAGAGCTTAGAAGAAAGGGTACAAAAGGTAGTGAGACAGCTAGCTTATTTCCATTTGCCTCATTCTTGTATTTCAACAAGACTCTGGGTACAACTGACAGTATATCCAATTGTCAGCGACACAGGCCAAACAGCATACTAGTATATAGAAAAACAGGCATTTTTTTCAGTGACCAGCAGGGCACTATTTAAAGATGATAGAAAATACTGTTGTTTATGAAAACAATATAAATTGCCCCATTCCAAAATGTCACTGGGAATGCTTGCTATGCCATGCAAGTAGCATTTTTGCATTTTACAACTAAGGAACATAAATAGCGCTTGACTATTTTTGTATGTTTACAGCAGTGAGCTAAAATAGTAAGTGTACCAACAAACAAGTCTGCTTTCAGGTTATGTCACTAGGGCAGCCTGGAATGTGGCAATAATGATACATTCATCAGATTCTTGTACGGTAAGCAGTTTCACTGATATCAAACCAGTGTGGTGAGTGTCTAGAGAGACCTGGCAGCTCTTATGATTCTCAGGGCAAGTCAGGCACACAATGGAGGGCGTACGAAAAGACAAAACAAACACCGGCAGAGGCTGCGTATGACAGGTAAAATCAGAAGCTTCTCACACCGTGTGAGAGAATGTATCTGTTAAAACAACCCC
>JAODUG010052417.1:21670-36827 GCA_027564795.1 Aphredoderus sayanus
GGCAGAGGCTGCGTATGACAGGTAAAATCAGAAGCTTCTCACACCGTGTGAGAGAATGTATCTGTTAAAACAACCCCTTGAACTTAAAGCAGTAACTACATGTGAGCGTCGGCAATACAGGGAAGCTACTGTGTCTCTAGCACTGGAGGGTGTGGCTGGGTAAGTGGTAAACACATAATTCTAAAAGTAGTTGTAGTCTGGTTCAGGTGTCTTTACTCCTCAGAGACATGGCCTCAGAAACAACAACACTGATTGGCATGCATTTTCCTTGCAAAGCCTCAAATCATCAGCCCTAAAGGCTTGGCCCCCCTTGATAAATAATACTTGAAAAGTTGAGTATCAAATGAGCTTCACAAAACACACACACACACACTCACGCACACACGCACGCATGCACGCACACACACACAAAATCGACTCCTACAAACAAACCGGCATTCAAATGTAGGCCACACTCCAAATTTGTATTTGTGGAAGGAGCTGGCAGCACAGAATCTCAGTGTTGTTTCTCTACACACAAACACAGGGCTATCACTGATTGCCATAATTGGCTAAGCCTCGCACAGCGCTGAGCATTGAGCATACGCAGGTTAGTCGGCATGCATTCGGGTCCTAACGGAGGTTGTTTGTTGAATGTGAAATACTAACCTCATCTTGAACCCACAATTAACTGTGTGCTACTGACTGAAGGTTAAAGTAGGCCCAGAATGTCTGCATTAATGTCATACAGTAGACTCCCATTGGGGAGTTTAGTTAAAGGCCTGCTGATAATGACGTTGTGATGTCTAGTGGCATCCTGATCTCTGTTATTGATTGACTGTCAAGCTGACAAACTGTCAGCTGACGTATTAAAGATGCATAACCCTCAAAGCAACATGTCTGAAACACACACACACACACGCACACACACACACACACACACACACACACACGCACACACACACACAGTGTACATGTCACACTTAGCAATGAGCTTTTACAGGAATAGGAGAAAACATCAGTGACTGTTAAAAATAATGTCAGTCAACTTGAGGAAGAACGACAGAAAGAAAGAAAGCAGTTAGGTTAGACTGCCACCTAGTGGAGGGATAGTTATCCACATTGTTCTTCCCTAGCCAGCAAAGAGGCTTTACACATTCCTGGCTGGTTGATTATTCATGGGCGATCATTCACCAACAGGTCAGGAGAACAAAGGACTTCAGCGTGCCAGCGTCTGATACGCCTGGCAGGCAGAGCAGAGTCCCAGTCCCTTTGGTCATCATTACCTTTCAGGGGAGGGCGATGAAGCATGGCAGAGGCCACACACACCCGCAGGGGCAGCAGAGACAATGTGCATCTGACTCTCAGGAGAGAGCACCAGTTCAAGACGCAAACGTGAGTGGTTAGCATTGAGGAGGACATGGTTTAAAGTCAGGGTCCCATATGATACAGTGTCCGTAAAAGAATCAGACGCCCTATTCAATAAGATGTTGACATTTGGATGGATTTGTGCACTTCCCTGTTGAAACCTTGGAAGACCGACTACAACAATAAGGTGAGTCGTGAGGTCACAAAATTATTCCACAATTTTCCTTAGTCATTATAGCCATTAAGTTTTATTACGTTTCACGTTTTCAGTGGTCATTATACAGTAGCTGGAATTATGTTATGAATATCTTTGGCTGTGTGTGTGTGTGTGTGTGTGTCTGTCTGTGTGAGTGAGCGTGTGCTCATGTGCGTGTATGACCTGTGTACAAATGTGTGTGTGTGTGTGTGTACTGTATGTGTGTGTGTGGGTGTGACACGTGTGTGTGTGTGTGTGTGTGTGTGTGTTTGTGTGAACGTGCGTAACTCTTTTAAAGGTAAGAATCTGCAAGTACTAGAGTGCTGCACCACTCTGCCGTCCAAAAAACACATTAAAAATGTGTAAAAGCAAAATACACAGTACATTAGTCACTACTGCAGGGAAGCAAATGTGGTGCATGATAAACCTCACCCTGTCCTCTCTCTGGAAAGTGACTCTGCGAGAGTCTGTGCGCCCCCGGCTCAGTCTGTGCACCATCTTGTCCTTAAGGAGGGAGGTGTAGCCTAAATGCTCGTAGATGGGGTTTGTCGTCATCCTGGCAATGTATTCCGCGGCCTTGGTCTCAATGTAGAGCGTGATAAGGCCATCTGTCACCAGGTCATGGACCGACTCGAACCTCTTCTCCCCCACAAAGTGCTTCCCGTCATAGAAGAGCCTGTAGTTCAGGGTCTGGTGCCCAAACCTACGTGGAGACATGAGTAAATACACATATTGACGAGAGAGAGAGAGAGAGAGAGAGAGAGGGAGAGAGGGAGAGAAATAAAGAGAAAGAGAGACAGAGGTTAAAGAAACAAGAGAGCGAGAGGGAGTGAAAGAGAAAATGAGAGAGGGAGAGAACGGGACAGAAAGAGAGGGAGCAATATAATAGAAACAGAGAGAGAGAGAAGGCGAGACAGAGAGTGAGAGGTAAAGCAGATCGTCCACTGCTGGCATCGCTTGGTGGCATGTCAAGGAATGCACTTTGTCGGTACAAAGTTTTCAAATGAAAAGGCAAATTGACTGACAAGCTCAAAAATCTGCTGATATTCAATGCATGTTTAAGGCTTGATGTTGAATAAATAATTCATCTGACAGAATTCAAATCAATAATTTCAATCAATCAGTATTAAATCAGTATTAAAAGTACAAAAAAACACTATAAAAAACATAGTATATTTAGATAAATACTAAACGAAACAAAATATGATAAATACAACCATAACAAAAACATTATTTATAACCATAATAATATAATAAATAAATCAATAATGGAATAAAAACATAATTTCAAATTCATCTTGCGCTCCCCTGTGGAGTCTGGATATTTACCGTAGGGCCAAGGTGTGTGTCCCTGGCTGCCTTTGACTCTCTCTGATGAGGTAAGCCCCCTCCACTCCCCCTAGGAGTTGATCTGCATATTCTCGAGATATCACACCATGGAACCTGTGACAGGGTTAGTGACACGATTCACATCTAGGCTATTTAAATGACCCACCCACATTATTTAACAGCAAAATACTTCTGCTGGGGTTAACTGACGCTCTTCAAACACATGTATGTGCATATTGTACATACAGTATTTACGTTTTAAGCATAATCTGAATGCTCAAGTTTATATCTGACACATCTAAATAAACAATAAACAACAATCAGCCACAATTCAAACCAAATATAAGGACATACATTCCATCCAAAGGAAC
Organism: Aphredoderus sayanus; assembly: GCA_027564795.1. NCBI lineage: Eukaryota > Metazoa > Chordata > Actinopteri > Percopsiformes > Aphredoderidae > Aphredoderus > Aphredoderus sayanus. The sequence continues at coordinate 24,914 of JAODUG010052417.1, forward strand.
ATATACAGCAACGAATATGAAGGTAATATTGGAGTACTTACTCTCTACCGTAATACTTGGGTCTGGTCTCCATCTGTAGGCCAGAGAACACATATTGGCTGGAGTTAGGCTGTATGAAATATAACTCAAATTGCTTTTCCAATTGTTCTCAGAGTCTGTAAGAAAGATCATGTGGAGTCTGCGCCACAATACAGGGTTTCTCTGTGTGCACTCACATGTATACAGCTGCCAAACAATTGCTGATTGCTAACCATACATTATTAATATGAGCTATTGTGTCATGATAACATGTTCCTGTTCAAAATGTTAAAAACAGTAAGTCTGTTGACATGGCAATCATAATCTGTGTCCTCTATCTTTGATTTAACATACTGTAGGAAAATACTGTCTTGTAACTACTGGAATGTTATTTTGGAATGTATCCCGGAAAGTACACGAAAATCTAAGTGGGACAATATTACTGTGAATCGTTCCCGTGTGTTGGAAGCAATATACTGTATGTCAGCTCCACTTAGAGTTGATTGAATTGATCTCACAGCAGGGAAATACTCCCACATCGATACAAACCCATGTCAATCCTGCTCATGACTTAATTTTTTTTGTCATTTATGAGGATTATTCCCTGCATGGAGCATGGGTTGCTCTATGTACGCATGATCCCATCTGAGACCAGGAGATGCCAACCTGATCTTGCGAGCTTCACTTTGACATCGCCGCGATATAAATCTGGACAGCTTGAAAGCTTTGCACTGCAGTCGAACCACAGTGGTTCTGACCAATCAGCGTCGAATTGGCAGCTGCAGGCTTTGTTTATGTGTGATGTTTACCGACTGTGATAGACAATCACCTGTCAAGTCTTTTTTGAAAGTGTCTGCCTTTTTCTAAACAGTTTCAATGGACGGCTTCCCAGATGGTTGTGTGTAGCAAATTATCGTCAGGTTAGGAGCCACCTGCATACACATATACTGACCTCCTGAGGACAGGTGACTCTCTTGGGCCTAGGGGCCTCCTGCTGCAGCTGGTACACTACAAGAGAAACAACGTGGACATTAAAGATATAGTCAGTCATTCTGGAGAAAGCATGTTGATATATGAACTTTCAAAAACTCCCTTCAATGCCATAGGGTGCTCCCTCAGAAGCTCCGCCCCACACATTGGTTGTGCCTTGCCAAGTTTAAGATATTGTTGAGTGGTGCGGTCTTAAACACTTGGTGTTACTACACACCAGGGCTGTGTAGTAACACCAGATTCTTTTTTCCAGCATGCACACAGAATGGGTAGCCAACAACCCATGAGTAGATATTCCCTGAATTTGACAAAACATGTATGGTCTTACAATCAACTAAAATAATGAGTGTGGGTATAAAAACAGTAACACGGTATCATGTAACCACTGTATGGATTATATCTGTAAATCTAAACACAGCACATCCAATTTTAAGAGACAAGGTAGAATATAATGGGAGTGGTTCATATACAGTAGTCCATACAGCATGGCTTATAGCTCACACTCAAATGCTGTATCTCAGTACCCATTGTATGAACAAGGGCCTATATGGCTTTCCAGAATTTGCAGGCCTGCTCTGTGGATTTTACAGGGTTATTTTAATCCACTTCAGAAGACAGGGAGGCACACACTGCACCACGACTAGGCGTCTGTGGATTAGTCATGCTTAAAGTAGGGGGTTGAGCTCAAAGTGAATCGGTGAAACCGCTGAAAAATGGAACTGAGGAATAAGTCACACACAGGAAGAAAAATCACCCGCAAAGCCTCAGTAACACTACAGCTGTGCAGAATGTGCCGTGATTACAGTAGCTAGCACACCAGTAGCCTAACATGGTTGTTGCTTGACATTCTTACACAAATTGTATCTTGAACTGACATATTGGCAAGGATGTACTTTTCCCAAACAGTGTAGGACTCAGAATGGAAATATTGCTGCATGAGCGGAATCAGCAGTTTTGTGTTTGTATTCCTTCTGGCAACTGGGAATACAGGGCTGTTATTTCTCCAATTTACTATTCTTTCGGCAGAATGAGTCTATTCGCTTTAATATCCCTACTGCATTAAATCCCAAACATCTATAGCCATCTACTGTACTATTCTGCTAAAACATAAATGGTGTAAAAGAAAAGCAGCATAGCATTTTATATACACAGAAACTGCTGTGTGTAAGAGCCAACAACGTCCTAACTACAACAGATTCTCTGTGCAGGGAAAGGAGGACTCCTGACTGTGGGGTTTTTTTTTTGTACGTGTGCATTTTGTCAGGATGACTTGAGTCAACCAGCAATATGCTGGACATCCTCCACTGCAGTGACGCAGACATACAGTACTGGGCTCTAAAAATACACCTTGGTCAGAGACCAAGAGGTGTCGGTGTAGACTGGACTGGAGACATCAGGAAACCAGTATGCCAGGAAGGCAATGTTTAGAAAAGAAAAATGCATTTCACAAACAAACACAACAGCTGGCACTGCAATTGTGTTTTGGTTGAATACAGGAATTTTTATTCTTTATATAGTTTTTATATAGTAGAGAAGCGTTAGTATTCTGAGGAGACAACGCATTTCCTCTGCCGCGATTATTTGGAAACCCCATTTTCTGTGCAGGTAGAGAGCATATTTTTTCTTTGCAGGTAGAGAGCAACTATTTTCTTTGCAGGTAGAGAGCAACTATTTTCTTCAAGGATGTGGAATTCTCTGTGTTTTGTGTATGTGTGTAACTTTTAATAAACGTCTGCCCATGTGTGTATACTTGTGTATTTCACCATTTGCCTTTCCTTTGTTCTGCAAGGAGCTGAAGTCAGGGTTACGCTCCGAATCTCAGCAGACATAATGTTTTAGATACTTACAATAAGACTTCCATATGGGCGGCTGGTAATCCTCAGGGTCTGTAAAACACAAAACAAAAAAGGGAAAACTCCTGTTACACACATTAGGTGATGTGTTAATGGACTGCGCCATATTTACCCTCATTAAAATCCCAGTTCTCATTTGCCTGATGGTGACCTCTTCACCCTGCCTATGTCAGTGTTGTTTATCTCTGCGGTATAATTATGCATGAGGCTTCATACTGTGCAGCTGGCTGTTTAAAAGGCACAGATGAATACACTTGTTTTCAGCACCTCTGCATCAAGAAAGATGCAATTTTGTTTTGTTTTCACCTATGTGTTCCTCTAGCTTCCTCTACAAAATACAACTCTATGCAAAAGATAAAGGGCAGTTTTCTGAAAAATGTCCTTTATCTTGTGCAACAAAACAACTGATGCAGTAAAATGTGTTTGAATCCCATGAATAATGTTTCTGGGGAAAATGGAACTGATGACTTACTGTATGTATAACATGACGTTAGGCTACATGTATGGTGGACATACTATATAGTGTGATAAAATCTCTGTCAACTTAGCACTTTATAATCATGGGAATATAGAAACATGACATTAATGTCACTTTCTCATACTGCGTCCAACATCTCAAAGTTCCCATAGCATTCATACATTAGGTCTACAGTATACTACTTTAGCCTGGTGTAACCAGACCCAAAATTCACTTTGTAAATAAGGTCTTGACAAGCAAGTGTTCACTGTCATTGCCTCCTACCTCTGGTTCATTTTGAAACTTAACCAGCCTTTAACCTCTACAACTGTTTGTATCGCATCATCTAACATCATCACATTTACCCACCCCAATGAAATGCTAATTGGTTAGCCATCATGGTGGCTGTGCGAACATTAAAAACAAACAGGGTTTCTAATATTAGCAAACATTTTCACTAATAGCAATAGTCTGGCGAAGCCAGGCTAACAGTATACACCAGTTTTATGTAAGGGGGGTGGGGCAAAGACCCAGGATGCCATAGGGGCTGGACTGAGAGGATCAGGTGTCACCGGTCAATGAGGCTACCATCTTCACGTCTGGTCCATTAGTAAAACCATCACACCGGGTGAAGATTTAGCTTGTCCCGTGGACACAGAGGCTCTCAGAGGCTAAAAGGAACATCATCAAGGGAAACATGTTGAAACGGAGGCCGAGGTTTCCCTGGTGGATCAAAGTACTCACATACTTTATATCTCCCTGCCACAGGAGTAATTGGACAAGTGTCTGGTGGAGCAATGAATCACATTTGTCCAGAAGAAACAATGCCAAACAATCCTCCATTCAGCAGATCAATATTCCATGTTGTGCACCAGCCATTGTAAGAATGCATGCAAGCTGGTGGTAAACACTGGTAGTAAATGTACTGTAACTATACTGCAAGACTAAGAGCTTAAAAACCTATGGGCTAGTTAATGTGGTTGTGATTCAATTTGTCTCATAGGCATGCAGCATGTGTGGACATGTGTTGACTTGGATTGCAAGCCTCCCTCCAATTTTGGTCATATCACTGTCGGCAGACAGACCTAAGAAGTCAGTGAAACTCTTTAGTGCTTTCTCTCATTTCTACCTATTTCCAGAGTAACATGGCAAGACATTTGACCATAACAACACATATAGCACTAATTAACGTATACAGTAATCAGTAATGCTCTTTAGTAATCTGTAATTATAAAACTGGTATTAAATAGGTAGGCATTAAATATGAAAGATGTGATGTTTTTGATGTGTATTGTGGCTGTAAAAGAGGATGTTTGAAAGGCATTCTTACTGTAATGGAACCTCTCAGATGACTTCACGTACAATTGATTAGCCTTCAAGGCTCCATTTGGTGATATGAAGCAAAACTGCATCAGAAAATGAATTGTCCTCAGAAACACTGGAGCTCTGTCACTGGGCCCTGCGCTAGCGAACAATCCAAATGATTTATTCTACTGCGGCTCGTTTAGGGAATGTGATTTAATCTGGTTGACTGCCAGCTACTCTCTTTTCAATCTGATTTTTTTTGTCAGTAAGTAATATCATCTCAGTTTGAGACTCTGCAATAGTGTTGTGTAAGAGTGCAGCGCTCAATAGAGAAAGACTGGAGCTGGTGTGTGCACACACTCACAAAAACACACATCAATATACCATGCCTACAACTTCACCACATGCTGACAGACAAATACACAATTCAGACAGACACACATGGTAAATACAAACACATCACAAAGAGCATCAAAAAGAATTTCAAAGTGCCTCTGAGATTTGCTACATCTGTTGATGGGGGGTGTATTTAAAATTCAGGGACTGCAAAAAGATTCTTCCCCCTGAAGACACAGCTGTTAATGGTGGTGCCCTCCATTACTCACCAGTCAGAAGCATTCAATAAAATAATTACCAGCGGGTGTTTGCTTTGGTGACAAAGAGAATGTGTGATGCATAAAGATAGCCTAAGACATTATCCCTGAAGATCCTTTCTGCTGAAGCACCTTTGTGCTAATAAAAAGCAGCACTACAAACAATTGATGTGTTTGAAGGTTGGATTCAAGACATCATTGACAATAGCCGTACATATATTAAGCATTTATGTATTATACAGTTTCATCATGAATCTTGCATCATAAATTCAAGATCACAGTTGAATGTCTGCAGTCTGCAACAAACAGCATATGCTCTCAAAGAGAACTCATGTAGTTTGAACCATATGGACAGATACGCCAAATAGAAACATATGGACACTGACATATTCACCACAACAAACATGCTTACAAACTACATGCACATACATACAGAGAAATACAAGTAAATGTATTTTTCTACATTTACCCGTTGTACAATTGTTACAATTTAGAGATTTTTTCAGATCATGAAGACATCTGGAGATGCACACAGATAGAAACAGACACACACACACACACACCTACACGCAGACACACACTGACACACACACACACACACCTGTCCATCCTGTCAGAGGGATGCAGGGCTCCTGTGGTGAAGCCATCTGTGTGTACACTGCCACAGAACAAGACTCTCTACTCTGCCATTACTGGGTCAGGTAATGATAATACTGTATGTGACGGGTAAGGTGTCTTGGTGAGTCTGGGTGTGTGTGTGTGTGTGCATGCATGTGTGTGTGTGTGTGTGTGTGTGCGTGTGTGTGTGTGTGTGTCCATGCGTGCTTCTGCCTGTAGGAAATCCTTTTGGCAGCTGTTGTGTTGCATTGGGTCAGATGAGAAAAGGAAACACTGGATTTGCTAACATGATTCTGACCTTGCCTGGTAGCTGTCAGAGAGACAAGCAGTTGTCATAATTAATAATTAAACTGACAAATGGGGGAACACACATAAGTAGGGGATGTTGGCGCGTTCCATTTACCTCGGAAGTCAGAATGGTTGGTAATCACTGCTTGCCTGGGCTTTCTGTTGACTAGCAGCGTGTGATAGAAGATGGTCTGGCTGCACAAGACTGGAACGCACAAGATTCTGCCTCCCTTCCCTTCCCGATTCTGTCATGTCAGTACTTAAGGCAGGATACGCCTCCATTTATGTTCAAAGCTGTATTTCACAAGAACTGTCTGGCAAATGGAGTGGTTACACATGATTCTATGCCCAACATAATGTGTACCAGGAATGTGTGGGAACCACCATATATATATATATATTGTATTAGCAGTTAGGCTCTTATCTTATCATCTTATCAAATGTGCCATGAAACAGTATCTATTGCATTACAGTGTGCATATGTTAGCATAAAATGCATGTAGAATGTTTGCAGCAGTTTGGTAAAGTTAACACAAACAAAAACGTTATAATGTGTAATAATAGTTGCTAGAGAAATGTCAAAAGGGTTGATATAGAAAGGTCAAAACAAGGGATTGCTAATTGAACTTGAAGCGGTATTATCTGCAAGCCCTTCACAAAAGAGTCTCAAAGCACAGTTGGATAGACTACTTTGTGTAAACAGCTGATACTGTGGCTCTACTGAGAGCATGCTGTGGATGCATAGTACAAGTACTAATTGGCATACAGAGCACAAAGTGCAGATTCTATTTTCAAGCACACGCCTTATAGACAAGATTATTCTAATGTTGTGTCTGCTTGCCAGATGGTTCTGTATGAAAATAATAATACCCTTGTGACAACCACTCTGTTCGTGGCAGCAGCAAAACTTGTAACCTCTGATAATTATATTGATGGCCCAGCTGTAATGACAACCCTCTACGCCGCAGAAAGAAAAGACTTTCCTCTTAAGGCAGCAGTGGTCAAACAGTAAATCCACTGCTTCTGAAACGCACACATGAGATAATGCTCTGGGAAGCGTGCGGTTTCAAGAGGCTATATCAGCTTGGAACAACCGTGTGCAGTGCCTTGGGAAATGTGACTCCGTCTGAGTGGTGTGGTTTGGATCCAGGGAAAACTAGAAAATACTACATAAACACAGCCTTTATTGCATGCTCTCCATGTGGAAACATATGTGACAATAACAAGCATATCATTATGTGTGTGGGGTGCTCTTTACATTTTTAAGACAAAACTCCTGATATCACATGATGTAGATGGCAAATGTGCTTGGCACATCTACAGATATAGATGTATTCCATTCTCACACCTCTAGTTGGTGGCAGGGTCTCATGCTGCACTGAGAAGACTGTACTATACTTTATACCACAGCAAACATGAACATCATTAAATATACACTACTTCTACAACTTACTGTTATTTCAACTTTTTACACTAGAAACCATATCCATTACAGTTTTAAATAAATACGTGTAATATATAGTACAACATGTTAGCCTACAGTATAATGAAACTGGATAGAGAAATTGTAGGGTATTTCAATGTCACTCATTATGGGGCAAACATAGGCTTTAGGCAAAAGGTATGTTAAAAACCAAATAAATGGTAACTCAATAAGCAAATTACTATAAGCAATTCTACAGTGTCCAAACCAAACGTGGTGCAGAATTCAGTGTGCGCTCGCCGTTCATTTAAAGCATAATCACAGTAGATTAGATTAACTGATTGACAGTTGGAAAGCATCCAGGAGAGTTTTGAAATAGCCTACGTGAAGAGTGTACACGAGCGAACAGATACAAGCAGATACTTGGTTGGATGAATAATTGGGTCACATAATACACACATAAGCCTACTATTATTCCGCACACGGGTTATACTACTGTATAGTGAGTGCATAGCTCGTTGGGTCAAAATAAAATAATGATTAAAGTTTGATTAAAGCGTGCCACAGGTAACGCATAGCCAATACGAGCAATGATTACACTTGTCAGAAACTGATAGTTAGGCCTACGACAAGTATATTGGTCTATACTGATCCATATAATAGCCTAACTTTATAACATTGTAGCTTCGATTTAATAAACGTAATCATAAACCATTCGTAAATCGTTAGACATTTGCCTAATAAATACGTGTTTGGCTGATTTAAGATACTACAGAACTTTACAAAACTAATGGAGATCATTAAAATTAAGATTGATTATGTGAGCCCCTACCAGATGAAAGTGATGAACCTGAAAGGCTTGAGTTGCTAGATGCTGCCATACCAATCCGTTTTGGACTCGGCTACTCCAGTTCAGTCAAGGTGCGCTCACAGCACGTCGCCCGCGGAACCTCCATTTCATATCCCATCCCCTGCTACCCTACCACTGCCTACACTATCAGCTTCATCATTTATTGTCTCGTCTTCAGCCCACGTAGACCTACAGTTCCTCGTCCTACCGACACGCAGTCACTTTTGATTCTCCGTTTCTTCGCTTTCCCGTGCGCCGTAGAAGAGTAGTAGCCTACGCTGCAGCATATAGGTTAGGCTTCTTACTGTACTGTGTAGATACAGTAGTCTTCTTCGCAACTGGCTGGATCAAAATGATCAGACAGCCAGAGGAACACTACAATAAACTTCTACCCATGTCTAACTGATGCATAACATATATACATTCCATGTTGCATTCCTGTGCCAGTCTATAGGTCTGTTTTTACCATAGATGAAAAGGGGACTTCGGTATAGTGTTTCCATGTGCCACTTCAAGGATAGCACACAGTACTGCACCCTAGACGCGCCTTTTAAAGTGAAAGCGTGGCGCGGAGGCAGACTACAATCTGTAGGCTGCTGGCTTTACAGTAGGCCATATAGCATGTCTAGCTTAAAATAACTCACTGCTTGTAGGCCCATAGTCTAAAAACACATAGCCTTTATGCTGGTGTACCCTAAAAGTAACAACAAACAAAAAATAAAAAAAATAAACATAAAATAAATAAATATTTAAATATATGACACGTTAATTGTTCCACCTAATACTTTATGTTAGGGATTATTGTAATATGCTATTCCCCAACCAATTTATTATATATAATATTAGCTTAAATCAGCCTTGACCCGTCGATTTAGCGCACGTTCAAGTAGGCTATTTTCCTTACTAACAAAATGCCAGTCTGTGTTCAACAGGTGGCTACTAGCATGCATAATAAATCATCCAGTCAGCTGTGTCTGCTGTGGTCATTACATTTCCTATCAGTGAAATTATAATGTAAATAATATTGCGCGACTAATTCATATACATGCATGTAATAAAATGAATACTCGTGTTGTTTCACTCTATAGACATAGGTGTATTTCACACGTGGGCGCCGTGTCCCGTGACTGTTTTTTCCCCATAACTTTTAAAATAATAATTAAAAAAGGTTTACTTGCACAATAAGAAAACCTGTAGGATATATTCCTCTTTTTTCCTCAGTCATTATCAACTGAACCTCATTCCCATCAACCCCCACCCCCCACCCCATACATTGACCTAAACGTTACTAAAGACTTATGAGAAACATCACTTTTAAACACAAAGTGATGCCTTCAGAAAATGTGGCCAGTATAGCATATGTGCATGTAGTATTTGAGGTTCAAAACTGTACGTCCTTTTGGTGTTCTGTCTCTGCTTCCTGTAACAGGAACCAGAGGACCAGGACTACTTTTCCCAGTTTGTGACTCTGGTGGAGGTCTGGAGGTCCATCCATGTGGGAAACCTGACGTTCCATGATGGTTCATATGTGGAGAACAATCTCCTGCTAGATGTAAATCATTAAGCCTTGGCTTGGAGTGCTCTCCCAAAACACATTTCCCTTCAATGCCATGGTATGTTCCTTCAGAAGCCCTACTGCCCTATATCCAATGCATTTGACATGCCATGGCAAGAGGGTTAACCCTCCTGTAGTTTTAGGGTTGAACAACAAGGCTGCCTACAGTGGGTTTGGGGTTAACCATAACCCTAATACTGAGGTTGGGGTTACTCTTAACCTAACACTGGGGTTGGGGTGAACCCTTACCCTAACACTGGGGTTAGTGCTGGGGTTGAGGTTAACCCTAACCCTAACACTGGGGTTGAGGTTACCCTAACATTAACACTGGGGTTGGGGTTAACCCTAACCCTAACACTGGGGCTGGGGTTGATGTTGGGGCTGGGGTTGAGGTTAACCCTAACCCAAACACTGGTGTTGGGGTTGGTGTGAGGGCTGGGGTAGGGGTTAATCCTAACAATAACACTGGGGCTGGGGTTGGTGTTGGGGCTGGGGTTGGGTTTAACCCTAACCCTAACACTGGGGCTGGGGTTGAGGTTAACCCTAACCCAAACACATATGTTGGGGTTAACCTTAACCCTAACATTGGGGCTGGGGTTAACACTAACCCTAACACTGGGGTTGGGGTTAACCCTAACCCTAACACTGGGGTTGCGGTTACCCTAGCACAAACACTGGGGTTGCGGTTACCCTAGCACAAACACTGGGGTTGGGGTTAGCTTTAAGCCTAATACTGGGGTTGGGGATACCCTAGCAATAACACTGGGGTTGGGGTTACCCCTAACCCTACCAGGGTTGGGGTTGGTTTTAACCCTAACACTGGGCTGGGGTTAACACTAAAGTGGAGAGATTATATCTCCACATTGGCCTGGGAACCCCTCGGGATGCCCTAGTCACAGCTGGTTAATGTGGCTCGGGAAAGGGAGGTTTGGGGTCCCCTGCTGGAGCTGCTGCCCTCGTGACCAGACCTGGAATAAGCTGAGAATGGATGGATGGATGTTTTAGATTTTTGTTGTTTTTTATTATGTTTCTGTGGTCAGATGTCATGTCACATTATTTTGTCTATCAAAACACAATTTTCGCTTAACCCTCCTGTCGCCCTAGGGTTAGGGTTAGGGTTAGGAAACAAGGTTAGAAAAGGTATTTTGCGAGTCATTATTGCGGGTTAATCCTCTTGTTGTCTTTGGGTCAAAATGGTTAGGTTGAAATTATGTTAATAATTCATAATTATTTTATTATTATTTAGTCTTAACCTCCTGTTGTAGGGTTGGGCCTTTTGCGGGTCATTCTGACCCCAGGGAGACAGGATGGATAACACCTACAAACAAATCACTGGATTTCCAATTGAAATCACAAGAGGGCAATGCCTCACAACTAAATATAGGCCTAATATCTCATCAAGTGTACACATTTTGCAAAATTTTTCAACAATTAGTTTGCAAAACATTAAGATATCTTGTCATTGTATTTACTGGTCATTGTTGCCTGACAAGTAAAAGCCACTCTTTTTAGTTTAATATACTTGTTAAATCCCCGTATCGCAAGACAATGTGGCCTTAAATGACAAGGAGGACAATTGTTTTAACTCTCCAGCTGTCATATGCGTAAAAATGACCCAGGGCACTAGTATTTTATGCCAGCAGAGTGCGCCAACCACAACACAGACATATTTTATGACGTTGGCGCTATAGCTGGTAGTGCATTTGAAACCCAAGGACTGTGGGAGGGTTAAAAAGAAACTGGCACAAATCTAGAAAGAACAGTGTTAGTCTGGTCAACAAATGCATTGTGTTAAAATCCATCCATCCATCCATCTTCAACCGCTTACCCGAGGCCGGGACGCGGGGGCAACAGCTCCAGCAGGGAACCCCAAACTTCCTTTTCCCTAGCGTTCCCAGGCCAGTGTGGAGATATAATCTCTCCACCTTGTCCTGGGTCTTCCCCGAGGCCTCCTCCCAGTTGGA
>JAODUG010052440.1:0-15412 GCA_027564795.1 Aphredoderus sayanus
AGGATTGATAAAAAAAATAATAATAGAGCGGAGAATAAGGACATGGAAAGAGTGTAGGCACTGGGGGAAAGATTATGACAGCAGGCAATGCTCAGCAAAAACTCCATCCCTTTCTCTCCATCTTTCTTTTCCTGCTCCACTCATCTCAGTAAGGAGACCAAAGCAGACCAGACTGATTCCAGGTGGTTAGTTTGGAACAGGATACAGGGATTTCTTTCAAAGGTACCGATGATGTTGGGTTCAAGCCATGAGGAACTTGTGGAAAACATGCAACTGAATGAGAATGATGGGGTGGAGGTGGAAGACTGGCAGTTATTCTGAGCTACAATACTTTGGTGGGTGAGACACCCAAATCATTTATATCGTCTAGAAGCCAAAGAAACTGGGTGTTATGGTGAGTGGCAGTGTGCCGGAAATGCTGTGGAACTGTGTCTAACCAATATATGGGAGTTAGTTGGGTTCTAAGAAGTATTTATATGTCACTCGCAGCAATGTTCCTACAACACATACAAAGTAATTAATTAGGTTATTTGTAACATATATATATATATATATATATATAAATATTTACCTTTTACATTATATTTAAGTGTGCTTGTGTTAGAATACGTTTTTCTCTCAGTATTCCAATACCGCCAAGGTTACTATAAAATGATAGGTGAAAAATAAAAGGACTAATGTTTGCAGAATTGAAATAGAAGCTACTGTCAGTGCAGTATTATTTTCATTTAATTCTTTTAGAAATATGACTTTTATGACATAGGGTGAGATGGCAACCTTGGATGATTCTGCAGTATATTTCAGGTATTACAGACTTGTCGTGAAATATGTCAGATCCTTGAGTCAGACCAGATCTCACAACTCAATCACAGACTGAGACACTTTTGGATTAGACTGTCTGAGGCTTGTCACAAGGCCAATGTGAGAAAAACTCTGACAATTTGGCAAATTGCTCTTTTGGGATGTCACAATTGTTGACACCACTAACATTAATAGCCAAGCAAAAACTGTCTCACTAAAAACTATTAAACTTGCACCCTACGTGATCATGTGCATACAGTAAATGGAATGGTGGTGCACATTTTGCTGCAGGTTTTACTAGCCTGGTTTAACCAGTACTTGAATCCCTGAGGCATCCACCATTTGTTTCAATGGCTCTAGCATTAGAGGTACACTGTCAAATTATGTGTGTGTGTGCACTTTGAGGTGTCAGCCAATCTTGTCCATTTGTCTATTCGCCCTATTATTGTATGTTTGTTTCCAACCATGAACCGTATGACAGAAAGATATCTCAGACCGTCTATTTTATGTTAACTTAACCCTCATGATGTCCTTCGGGTCAAAATGACCCAAATCACCAGTTCTTTGTGGCAGATAGAAGGCGCTAAACCTAATTCTACAGTTTACACAGACATATGATGTGCACTGCTGGCACAACAAGGTGTGAGTTTGAAACCCGAGGACAACAGGAGAGTTAAAAGGCCCAAAAAACAAACAAATACCTAAAGACATAATTAATAAATAAATAAATAAATAAATAAATAAATAAATACACAGCAATGACAACTAAAAAGCTCACAAAATCATACACATACATACCCTCTGGTGGCATAATTCTGACTATAACTGTAACACTGTATGTGCAAAGTCTCTCACTCACTGGAGTGGTAGGATAGTGTAGTGATCTGGAGCCAGGAGGCTGTGGGTTTGAGCCCCATACATGGCCTACTGTATCTGTAAACATCCTTTAGCAAAATGCTTAACTCCTATCTGCTCCGTGTAGCAGACAGAACAGACAGAACGGGATATGGCGAGATGGTTGAACAGTATAAGGTTCTCTACCGCAGTTCTGGCCTGAAGACTCTTCGTGATGATGGAGTGTGAGAGTGATAAGAGTTCTGTGTGAAAGTGTGAAGTTGAGAGTGTTTTTGGATAGACAATCCCTGAGTTGCAGTAAGAGCAAGAAGTACAGAAACAGTAATTAACAACATGTCTCACATGAACTGAATGAACTGTTCAGATTCACAAAAACAATACCCATCTCTGACGCAGAACGCTAACAAGGCTTCTCTCAAATGATTGTAGCACTGTTTGTAGCTGCACCTTTACAGTTTCTCTTTATAAGTCATGTTGGACCAGCACAGAAAAATACAAACCAGAGCGTTTGCATTTATTCACTCCACTGACATAGAGCAAAGTTTGCATTAGTGGATAGAACAAGTATGAGTTCAAAAGCTGTGTTTGGGATATCTGATTCTGATTGGGAAAAAGGTGGTCCATTCGTCTGCTAATGATTTCACTGACACTTACCAGCACTGCCTCCAGTTAACACAGAATGAACACTGATATGCAATGTGGAAGAAATAGTGGCGCTTGCAAAACCAGGATGGTCTTAACACGGTAAAAGTTTACTTTAATAATAGAAATACTTAATATTGGAACTTTCCAGAAAGTACAGCATTCACAGCAGCCTTGGAGCAGCGTCATAAGTGGGCAGCTATGAAGCTCCACATTGTTCAACAAGGGTGACTAGAGCCCTGGTGCGGGCGTACAAAGTAAAAGGGGTAAAAAGGGAAGTGCACCCCCATCCCTCAGGGCCATGTTCTAGCCCTACATGCCAGCTAGTGCACATCCACTGTGCCATTTCAGGCCTCCCTTTTTTCCATGCCAGCCTTGTCGTTGCTGTACCCATCCTGCCCTACTATCCTGGCTGGGTCTCCAGTGGTGGAATGATACAGAACCTGTAGCCCTGCCCAGTCATCCGTCATCAGCTGAAAACTCATTTTTACGAAAAAGTGCATCAAGTCGCCAATTTCCTCATGGGCCATACGTTTTCTCTTGGAGTCCCCTCACTCGAATTACTCAAAAAGATTGATTCCACTGCTGTTCGCTCTTGGATGTTATTTCTTTTCTTTCCCTGGCACTGTTTGCTAGCAATGCTGATTCTGAAAATGAAGATTATACCTTACTGGATGTTCACAGACAAAAAGACTGTGACACTGGGCTCTTCATTATATTCATAAATTACTCAGAATATTAAATAGATTGATGTTGCTAATACTATAGATAGAGCAACAATGAAGAGCAATAGACAAAGACAGATACTGCAGAAAAGAGAGATAGCGAGAGATCAGTAGAAAATGGCAGCCTACAAGCACCACTGCAAATCTAATTAAGTATCTGTATTATTTGATTGTATTTAACCCTCCCTCTGTCCTATGGGTCAGAATGCCCCGGTGCACTATTTTTTTGGTGCTAGTAGCGGGCGCTAACCACAACACGGGCATATGACGTTCCGCAGTTAACTCCCTCTGTTGGTAGTGCATTAGAAACCCAAGGACAGCGGGAGGGTGAATTGTGTCTAAGATAGATAGATACAGTAGATAGATAGATAACATGTTCTGAAATCCAAACCCATGACATCATCGTAGTCTTTAACATGTGTCTTTACCTTAGATCAGATCGGATAAGACTATAATCATTAGCATGTCTTTACCTTAGATCAGATCAGATCGTAATCGTTTGCATGTCTGTACCTTGTGTGAGTAGCTGAAGGGTCCGGACCTCCTCCCTGACCCGCAGCTGCAGGACCTGCTGGAGGATGTGCTGTCTCTGGGCCTCCTGCATGATCCCCATTCGCTCCAGCTTCCTGTCAGTCAGCCTCATCAGAGCACGCCCTGAAGAGTCACACGGGAACAATGTACTCTAGGAGGACAGGGTCGTGTAGTATAGAATACACATACAAAACACACAGAGGGATAATGTAGCAGGACAGTATACTATAAAGCACATACACAGTATGGCAAACTAGAGGTGCAATGAAAGTGTAGAGTATGTACGCCCCCCAGGTCTGGTTACACAAGACTACTGTACTCCCAAAGTATACATTCATCAACAAATTCCATGTCAAGTCCATAGTGTCAAATAGTTCTAACCCTCTGCAACATTTAAAACCTCCATTGCTGTTCCCAATACAGTATGTCAATAATATGACAATAATCCCAATGTCAGCACATTTACACCCACACTCACATTCTAATATAACACTGTTAGAAAGAGTGCTTATGTAATGCAGTCCATATTGCCGTAGACATAGTTTATGTTCTATTAATTTAAGTCCTACATATGGTCTTGGCTGTTGTTATTCCCTCCAGCACGACTCATTGCTCACAGATGTTGTTTCCTGACATAACACACAGCGCACGTCTTACATAATCATCTGTTCTATTCCCTTTAAGAAAGCCCCCCTTGTCTCCAAAGCCTGTGTAATATCTCTAATTTAATCTTCCAATAATTGTCAGTGAGTATGCCTTGGACTGCTGACAAAGGCTCTCTAACACGTTTGATGAGAAGATAGGAAGATCATTTATTAGTAATTGCCGCGCATTAATTGTGCCCAACCCTGATCCTTTGCCCTAATGAGTGCCAGGGCGAGGAGAGATTTTGATTGGCCGACAGCCAGGGTATGGAGCATGCTGGTTAACTCTCATGGAGTATTTAACCTCTGTTCAGGTTTTGCATAATGCCAGGAGTCCATGATTTAAATTTGAATGTTACATTCAAATGAACCTTATTCTAATGCTACAGTATCCCTGTTCAAGTATAGTGGTTACTGTATGCCTCAGTTAAATGGGACCATCCAGATTTCACGAGCTCCACAATCTGCTTAGCTGTGCATGTCAAAGCTACAACAGTGGGAAGTGTTTCGTACTGTACATAACAATGTAGGACTGGTTGTATGGTGTTCAGAAATTGGCTAAACATTGCTGGCAATATAGTTATTAGTCTGCTAATAACTTTTATTGCCGCCATCAGCAGTTTTGCAACCATTTTTGCCACAGATGACTGAGTGGTGGCTATTGAGGCTATAGCGAAGCAAAAGCCAATGTAGAGCAGCTTGGTCTCACAAGGCAATAGAACCACCAAAATTCATTTGTTTTTTTCCTCATTCCATGACCAGTAATTTCACCAAATGTGTGGCAATGTACAGTATATTTAGATTTATGAACAGCTACACTACAAACTCTCCAATTCCATCTATGTCTTAACTTCCTTTGTCAATTTATTGCATTTCTTTCAGGGCTTGCCACATCTCATTCCACCACTTTACTTCCACTGCACAACAGGGAGCACTTGGAAAGGCTAACTATCTTTCAGTGTTAGCGGTAATGTTGACTCCGTTAGTCCAATTTTCTTTCTCCTGTCCTAACAAAAGAAGCACTTTGTTCAGCACTACGGCCAGATGGTGCCTAAATGCCAACTGCAGTTAAAGGCAATCCATGACAAAATAACTTTGAAAGTACCCATTACAAAAACACTGGGGATTTAACTATAGTCACAAACACTGGGAATTGAGAAACTAAGAGAATATTAAATGGGGAGACTGAAAGAGAGATTAGTCAGATGGAATGAAATTGTGGACTAGCGAATAGCAGGGAAGAAGAATGCCAAAAGTAAAAAAAAAAAAAGAAAAAAAAGAAAGGAGAGCGAGAAAAGAGCGAAAGAGGGAAGCCAGTGTGTGCACATAAAGCATGCTGTTATGGGTCTATAAATATTGACCAACCATCGCTTGGCACCTCGCCATGTATCCAAAGATAGATTGGCATAGCAACAGAGGTTTGCTTTCTTGTGCTTTCTTCACACTTCAGTATTATCTATCTGAAATAGCACACACATCAGAGATATTGCGCGCCATTCTAATCAGTACACGAATAGGTGGTTCAAAGCATGCTACTTGATCTTCATTTCACAGTACCGCCATCTACTACAGTAGTATATTGAGGAGCATTATTAATCTGGCTCTCACTAGCACTACTCTCCACATAACTTTTAGATTGCATGTTACAAACAAACAATCGGGTGGTCATTTTTGATTCTGGGGGCAGTGTTACACAATGGAGGGGCGTATAATCTATATTGTAAATTGTATTTCAGTTTTCAAAAATTTTAATCACTTTTCTAAAATTAAACCTAAATAAAAACAGATAAGTTATGCCTGATATCTGATTACAAGCAGAACGACTGTTTAGTTAGTCTGTTCCAGTTTCTGGAAGATGGAGCTTTTTTTAAGACTGAAAACCAACTGCCAGTACTTTGGAGGTTTGTGCCAATGCACCACATCTTCCGGTTCCAGTACCAGCAGGGTGAAGCGATTCTGTACCAGGTCCAAGCTTTCTCCCCTCACCCACCCACCCCTCTCTCCCCCCACCCACCCACCCCTCTCTCCCTCGCTCTCGCAGATCTGAGTCACTGGTCCCACTGTGTCTCAGCTGGACACTGTTCTAGGGACAATTGACATCCAAATCCCAGAGCACAGGATTACTATACGGGGAGAGCAGGATTCAACAGATGAGGAGGAAAGTAGGGAGAATGTAAGTAAGAAGGACGTAGAAACAAAACACCGAATCAAATACAGGTAAGAAACAGAATCGGAAAGTGGGAGAGTTCCAGTGCCAAGCTATTCAACGGTACAAACATCGACCAAAATGTCAGCAGAGACTCAATGGTGTGTTGCAAACAAATCTATTGGGTCACAGTGCTACGATAGAGCGGGTTTCAGTTCATTTGGCTCAGACAACAGCAACAAAATGACACAGAAAACCACTTAACTCTACAAATACTGTATAGAACGTGTGCGCACACACACACACACACACTCATGCACATTGTGGTCACTCATCTCGAGTCAAAGTGGGGTGGGGGGTAGAAACCAGGCATCTATTTCTGAGTGTGTAATCATTTCATCTCCTCTCCACGGCCTTGTTTATGATGGAAACACCGCCCACTTTTCACCAGGATCTCCCCAGTCCACTTATCTTTACTCAATTGACTGAGAAAACAATTTAAAGCACTCAGGCCTCTATGGTTGCACAATATTGATTGCATTGATTGGATCTCCTCGGATGCCCAACGACATTTTATTTTTCTTCTTGGGTTTATTACACTGGCCTTTCTCAACCGCTGGCCTGCCTGTATGTCGGCATAGACGTGGATACTCAGGATACCTCAAGACCTTCCAACCACAATCATAGCTACATGACTTATCAGCCTTGTTAAAAGCCCGTGTTCCATCAGAGGAACGTATTCCTCTGATGATGTCGAACCAGGTACAGTAGCGAGGAAATGGTTGGTTCAGCTATTTACTCTGACCTGGCACCTATACAGTAGCTGTGCGTTTGGCCCCCACCAACCCTGTCGAACCAGGTACAGTAGCGAGGAAATGGTTGGTTCTTCCTCCCGAGGATATTTTGGTTCCCACGACATGTTTAGTACCTATTCCAACGTGGTACCTTTAGGATGGTTCAACAGCTAAGGAGAAACTTGCAGTACCTGAAGCACTGATTGGTCAAATGCCAGTAGACATTTAAAAAAATGCCGGAAACACACACATACACAAACTATTTTGTGTGTGTGTGCGTACACACACACACAAAAAATGACCTTTCACATGATTGGACCTAAATGGAACTTTATCCATCTTGTCTTGCATCAGTCTACAGTGCTTCAATCTTCTACAGAACCTTCAGCTATTTACTCTGACCTGGCACCTATACAGTAGCTGTGTGTTTGCCCCCCACCAACCCTGGTAGATAAAGGACACATCGTAACCATCTTAATGTGTTGTGATGTACGACTTGTAGTGGATGTATTTCAGAGGTCATGAATGAAAACATGGGCACATGTACGTACACACACACACACACACACACACACACACACACACGTCCACTGTCCCTGGGAATTAGATTAATGACATTGGGGGACAGCAAGCCTCCCTCAGTGTTGAGCTGGGTCTAAATTAATCTACAGCTATGGCCTGGCACAGTCAACCACTGCTTTGATGACTGATAACTTACAGTATGGTACACTATCACACACACACACTCTTCACGCATATCCGTACACATGAGCATGAGAACACAAACATAAACCTACAGGAAATATACATTTATGCAAACACATGCGTAGACATACGCAAATACATGAAACAGATCTTTACGCATGGACGCGCACACACACACCCCACACACAGCCACACAAGTGGTCTCAGAAGGGTCTGCCCCAGTTCTGCACGTGAAGCAAAACTGCCAATTTAATTACAGTGGTTTGCGGCGCCACTACGGGTTAGGAGAGCAACACAAAGGCAGCAAATTAAACCCCCATTCTTCAGTCCACCTCTCAGCCTGGCTGCAAAAAAGAAAGAAAAAAAAGAGAAAAAAGGGACATTTTGACTCTGACATGTTTTGGCAGCTGCGCTGAGAGAGGTGCAGATATGGAAAGGGGAAATGTGCTATTCCACTGCTCCTTTTCAGGTAAAATCTACCACGCCAGTCACACTTAGTCTTGTTCTTGGAAATGGCCCGCGCCACGCCGCGCGGTTTTGTGTCTGCCTGATGTTGATTGTCACAGAGAGGCTTGGGGTATCTACACTCCAACGCCATGTCACCCGCAACACAAGCTAATAGCTACATACAGTACAGTATCATTTCTTGTCGCAGTCAAGCAATAACTTGTGAATCACGTAACATTGTTCATACGCATGATGAGCAGCCACACATGATGCATGTACTGTACACATGCATTTAACCATGTAAACAGACTTCATACGCACGCTCTGCTGGCAAAAGTTGACTACATGTGGCAATATTGGTAATAATATATGCATTCAAAATGATGGAAGCCCAACATCTGGTTGGGCTTCCAACATTTTGAATGCATATTATTACAACATGTAGCAAACCAATACGGTGGTCCTATACATTTTCTTCCCCAACTCATAATTATAACTCCAGCAGTATTCATTTTAATTTGGCATATGTTGGAGGATTTAATGTAAATGCTTGCTGACTGTCTCAGACACAAAGTCCCTTGCAGCCCCTGCGGCTAAATAGCTGACGTGCCTCTGGTCCTCTGTGATCCGGTGTTAACGCTATTCCTGTCTGTTAGGGCAAAGGGGCTGCTTATTATCTTAAAGACAAGAACAAGGTTCCTCCTAAGTAATGAAGCTGGGCCATAGCTGCAGAAAAAGAGTGGGGTGGAGGAAATGGAAGGAGATGAACGCAGAGCGATAATAAGACTTCTGGGTCATCTTTTCTCAATGCTGTGTGCTGTTCTTTGGCATCTCTCTAGGTTAGTCGTCACTAAACCTGTAGAGTGCACACCAGGACACCAACAATGGTAGACGATCACTATGGATTACACAGAGGACTACAGAGATTGCTAAAGCGTCCGCTTATGTGATTGCTATAGAGATATAGCCAGCAAGCCTTAACAGAAACAGACCGTGGTCATTATGGGAAGACTAGCAGCTACGATTTCAGATAACTACCTGTCACAGGTAGAAGAAATCTCCGTCAATTATACTGCCAGCTTGTCGGTGGCAGGGCCATTAAATGCCAAGAGCTTTTGGGTGTCTAGGATTGCGGTAGCCGCGTTTCGCGTTAACTTTTTGATGTATTTCTTGGTTTGTTCACTGTCAACATACAAAATAAACATTATCTCAAAAAATATAGCAATCAAATATGTAATGCTTTAGGTATAAAATGCGTTCTTTTACAAATTGTACTGCACTGTATATGCAATATATCAGAGGTCTGCAATATACTTTATAGATAATGCATGCATGTAAATGCACAAAATGTATAAACTGACAATGTATAAATAGTGTAAATACCCATATTAATTACAGAGATGACAGATGTTATATTTATTACACATTTACTACTTTGGGATGACATCCCCCCTGTAAAACCTTTCCCCAATGGACCTTTGCCCACATGTGTCACAGGTAAACATAGATACTGTAGCTTATACTGTGAATTATGGGTCCATTCCATCTTGTTCAACCAGCACACTAATGAAAACAACTATTGACCAAATTGAGAAACCAATACATTGGTTACAAATGAAGGGGTCAATACCCATCCTTTCTCAAGCAATATCACATTACCTGATCCATAATACTTGTAATACTCCTTAATAATGTACTTTTTTTGGGATAAAAGCATCTGCTAAATGACAATATTTTAATTGTAATGTTGGCACATTGGCTTACCTAAGTAAAACAATCAGAATGTTATGAGCTACACCTGCGTTTTTCCTTATATGGAAATATTCCAAAGCTTAGCCTACCTATTTTGTCGTTTACTTACTTATAGTTTTGTTGCTGCTAAATTTGTCTAGTGCACCGAGTAATTTTCTCACAAAGTAAAATTCCTTTTATGTGCAAATTTACATAGAGAAATGAATCAAATAAGAATCTAAATAAATCCTGATAATGATTGACATGATTATCACAGTTGAGGCAATCTTTGAGCACACTGTGTTCCACTGTTCAGTGCTGAATCTATTTAGCCCGAGATTTGATCATTACTTTCAATTTATGAAGCTTTTCAAGCTGTGCCTTCAGTAGCTCGAGCAAAGCCTAGTCCAACGCAATAACACACATTTTGCTAAATGTAATTCATTACGCACTCCCACCATAACATCACCTTGGCAGCGACATTATCGAGCGTGATTGTGCCTGCGTTCAACTGCTCTCCAGACAGCTCATCAACAGCAGCCCTTCTCACCCTTCCAAGGGAACAGTCCACAATGGCTGCCGGCGGAGCAGTTTCCCAGTTCCTAGGGCAATGGTGACCAAAACTATATTATATTATATATCTTTTTTTTCTTTCTTTATCTTTTCTCTTCTTTTAACTGTAGGCCTGCTCCTCTGCGGTGCTAAAGGAGTGAGATCTGCGATGCTGATGGGATTCATTGTCCCATCTCTCAAGTGCTGTTTAGGACTGTCGCCCAGTTTCGCCCAGCCGGCTGCAAAATGGTATTTTTCACCTTTCAGCCTTTTTTTTGTCCCCAGGACTCATCAAATATAGATTTTCCACCCTGTTGTGGACCCTACCGGGGGT
Source organism: Aphredoderus sayanus (assembly GCA_027564795.1). Taxonomy (NCBI): domain Eukaryota; kingdom Metazoa; phylum Chordata; class Actinopteri; order Percopsiformes; family Aphredoderidae; genus Aphredoderus; species Aphredoderus sayanus. The sequence goes on from JAODUG010052440.1 coordinate 10,908, forward strand.
TGGGGTGTGTGTGTGAGTGGGTGGGGGAAGGGGGTGTAGGGCGTTTAGGACCAGAGCCACATAGGTGGTCACGGTGTTCCAAGTGGAACTGTGATGGAGCTGGCACCCGGATGGGGCCGTTAAAAGGCCTACAGCTCACAGTGTGAGCTCCTGGATGGAGTCCACCCTTCATTAAACCTTTAATGTTACAGGTTATTAATTATTCACATTAAGGGCTTACGACACCATACATCATCAGTGGGTATTATGAGGGCCAGCTAGCCATTTATTTCCTAGTGAGGAATAGGCTGCCCACCCTGTAGATGGATGGTAATGTGTTCTCTATGCATGACTGTATGTGGGTGACAATATTACTGCATATAGTCGACGCCCATATAAAAATGTGGTAATGGTACATTTTTGTAATACAAGAGTTGCTTGCTGACAGGCCACCTTAATGGCCATAACGTGTCCATGTGATATACCGTTTATCATTTCCATACAGTAGCCTATAGGTAAAGTAATAATACACGTTATTAGCTACAGTTCTAGTTTACCACTATCATCACCACTGCCACTGCTAATATTTGAAAGACCTGCCGCAGCATCCAGCTAGCTAACTGGCTAAATAGCCACCTTGCTCACAGGCTGAGGTCTCTGGCTGACTGCAGCAACAGCTGCACCTAACTTTAATCTATGTGGGCTATGCCTTAGGAGAGGCAAATTCATTTTCCATGTTCTAATTAATTCAATGCAGTCTGCCAGCAAATCTAAATTCAATGGTCGGCTGGCACTCCCGGACTCTCCCTTCATCACCCTCTCATCGCTTGTCATTTTCGGCCCGTCATGTCACCATGGTTTCTGCGCCGATGGTGCTCGTGGAACCCACACATGTAGCACAACTATTACAACACACCTCGCTCTCCCAATACGGTGACAAATCGCACGCTAAAACAGTTTCGTCTTTGTAATCACATTGGGATTAGAGACTAATATATAATTAAGCCTTAATATGCTTTAATGCATTTTTAATGACAGCTCGGTGTTATAGAGTCAAGCTCTGGGCCGCCTCTGGTGGGAGCGGGGAGGTGAAGGTGGTGGTGGGAGGGTGGGGGTCGGGGTGGGGCTGTTGTTTCTTGGCCGGGCAGCCTGGGGGGAGGATGGGAAACATTGATTTCTTTGGCTGAGGTTAGAGGAGGCAGGCAGGCAGGCAGCTGTTGCATACTGAACTCATCCCGCGTTGCAACATTGCAGGCGGCCCCCGATACGTGTGGTCAAATGTGTTTCCCCTCCGTGCTGCCTCTGTCAAAAGTGCGACGGCACATAAATAAGCCTGTTTGAATCATGATCTGGAATAGAGAGCGTTTATTGATTTGCTACTTTGTGAAGGCTGTTTACACAAGAGCCCAGACAAGTGGATCTGAGTGCAGCTGGCAGCGAGCGAGAGAGAGAGAGAGAGAGAGAGAGAGAGAGAGAAAGAGAGAGAGAGAGAGAGAGAGAAGAAAGAGAGAGAGAGAGAGAAAAGCTGAGAATTTTGGTGTGGATTTGATAGACAGGACTACAGTAGAGAAACGAGAGGCACTGGGCAAATCTGATCTACTAGCAGTACTGAAGAAATATACAAAACTTTCACGCACAAGTACACACACACACCCACCCACGCACACAGATGCTACAGTATATACACTCACATAAATATCAACTAAATTTCCAATTTTCACGAATTCCAGCATGTTTATGACAAGTGCACTGGATAAATAAGATACACTGATGCGTGTCTGCATGAACTTAGAAATGCATTCTTTCAGTATTTCTTTGTTTGTTTGTTTCTCCCACAGCCATATTCCATTCATTTGTGTCCCTTGTTTATTGTAATATGGAAAAAAAAAGAAAAAAAAAAAGAGATCCGCACGATATTTCAAAGATTGATTGGGATGAAAATTGCTTTGAGGGCTCAATTGGTATGGCTTGGCCTGTTTAAATTGGATTCTGTTAATTAATGCTTGATGCGACGACAAACTGAATTACTTGCATGTTTCGTGCATGTCATTATCAGCTAATTGGCCTGCTAGGAAGGTGTGCGTGTAATGTATGCGTGCGTGCGCGCGTGCACACGCGTGACTGCCAATCTGTATAAGGTTGCGTGCGCGTACATGCATGTTTGTTTTTTAGTCCGTGCATGTGTTTAGTTAACTAGTTTCCAGTGACCCCACCGCATCTCGCAAACACAGTTCAATAGGTTAATGCGTAATTACAGTACAAGACGAGTGCCTATTTTTTCCTCAACAGTGAAACACTAATAGGAGCGCATAATTTATTTACAGACCGCAGCTGAAGACATTAGGCTTGTCTGCAACACTGTGTGTTCAATCCTTAAATTGGATTAATTTTCCTTACTCACTACCGCCCTCAAGAGAAATATGTGAAGGAACCATTTGAATTTTAATCCTCTTTCAGGTCCATGTTGAGAGACCACAATGGAGAAACAGAGAGAAAAGGCAGTACCACTACAGTATTCACAGCAGTTGTTGGTACTGTATACTGCTATTCTGTACATCCCCTGGTACTGCTTGGCAACTGGAAGAAGAGTTACTATACTTACAACCCAGTATTTGAAGAGTAATGAAATCTGCAATCTGTTTTGGCATTTGTTATAGATTCATGTTGAAACCTGAGAAGTTGCTGAAACATTAAAACATTCAAAAGAAATGCAAATCAGTGCTATAATTATTTTGAACATCACAGTGTTAACAATTACATTTACATTATATGGGAATTGTTTACTGGTGGATTAATACATTGTCTCGACAATATTACATTCAGAAATGGATGTAATTTTAAAGGAACACTTACTGTATGATTTGCGAAAACAAATGCAACTAAAGAAGCTACTGTTGAGTGTGTCAGTACAGTATGAGATGTGGATAAATTTTATAGCATAGTACTGTAAGAACAAATGGTGAACGGTTCTACAAAAACATCCACTCTGCAGTGCAGAAGAACATATTTCAGGCCATTTAACGGGCCATGCTAAACCATCCTTGGGAGAAAAATCAATGTGTATCATGGGAAAAATTGGTGAGTGAGAAATTTCTCAGTTCATCGCGCTTTTGCGTGACTCATTGGGCCAGCTAGCCACCATTGTGTCCAGCGAATTAAGCTATTAGCATGATCAGTCGTGCTCTGTGAAATAGAGGGCATGGCAAATTAGCCAGGGCATCGTTAGCACAGAAGGGTGACCTTGAAGCGGAGATGACTGACGTGGCAACCGTTGTCACGGGTGACGGGATGACAGGGAAGGAAGGAAGGAGCGTCCGGATGGCTGGGCAGCGGACGGAGGAGAGGACACCTGGGATGTAACAAATGAGGCCTGGTTTCGGGGTGAAGTGAGGAGATGAATGGACCACTGCTTTGACTCCAGCAGGGAAGGAGTGTTGCTGGAGGCATTCACAGTGGAGCCGATACAGATTTGATATGATCTAAAAAGGGGGCAGTGATGCTTTACTTTGGTCTCCAGTAGCTACTTTTTCAGCTACCATTGTATTATATATGACATACCAGTGTTTTTCAAAAGGGAGTATGTGTAACCCTAGGGGTATACTATATTAAAGAACATTTATTTATTTTAAGAATAAAATGAAAAGACTACTAGTATTTTTTCAAGTAATTTATATTTAAATAGACCTATAAATACATAAAATAAAATATAAATACTGTACTGTATGGCTTATTTTGCTTTGTTAAGCTACTGTTTCTTAACATTTAGAGATATACATTGTTAATATGTCATATTAGCATACTTATTAGCTTTGTGCAAAGGATTTCAAATATTCGGTTAACCATTCAGGGTTCAGAATGCAAGTAATGTCATCCTGGTATATGTGCTTTGCAATGTGGGAATATGGCATTGGCAGCAGCATATAACTCTAGCTAATAATTATTAGCTCCAATTAATAAGAGATTAGGCAAACATTTTAATTTTTTTCACACACACTGATTGTTGGTTTAAATATTGCATGGTTCATACAAGCATTAAATCACTATCATTATTACTTTAATATGATCCCTGCAAATTATTCAAATATAAAAATGTGTCTCAATGCATATCCGTAATAGTTAATAGTAAAAAGATTATAGTACTCACTGTACTAGAAGTAAATATAGTAATACTGTACTATATTAACCCTTGTGATGTCCTTAAAAATATCGTATTTGGCCAACCGGCAGCGCCATCTCATTGTGTATGATTTTGAGTGTTTTTTTTATTGGCATTGTTGTGTGTATTTATTTATTTATTAATTAATTATTTCTTTATGTATTTGTATTGTTTTTTGTGCCTTTTAACCCTCGTAATGTACTCAGAAATCTCGTATTTGGCCACAGGGCGGCGCCATCTGATTGTGTAAGATTTTTTGTTTTTCAATTGGCATTGCTGTGTGTATTTATTTCTTTATGTATTTATGTTGTTTTTTGTGCCTTTTAACCCTCTTGTTGTCCTCGGGTTTCAAACTCACACCTTGTTGTGC
>JAODUG010052451.1:0-15408 GCA_027564795.1 Aphredoderus sayanus
GACAACAGGAGGGTTAAAAGGCATGAAAAAACAACACAAATACATAAATAAATAATAAATAAATAAATAAATAAATACACACAACAATGCCAATTAAAAAACACACAAAATCATACACAATCAGATGGTGCCGCCGGGTGACCAAATGCCATATTTTCAAGGACATTTCCAGGGTTAATAAGCAGCACCATTTTATGTATGCAATAGGGGGTCCCATGTTTGCCATGTGCAATGTTTCTATTAGCCAAGGGGTCCTTGGCCTGGAAAATCTGGAAGTCCTTTGTATACAACATAAAGTATGCTCTGTGTGTGTGTGTGTGTGTGTGTGTGTGTGTGTGTGCGTGTGTGCGTGTGTGCGTGTGTGTGCGTGTACACCAGCTTGTATCCTCCGGAAGTATTGTGAGTTCACAGTTTCCTTCCCACTGTACATAACATTTGCGTGTACTGTATGTGTGTGTTTGTGTGTGTGTGCTGAGATGTACTTTTATGTGTGGAGGTTATGAAAACATTCTTATGTATTAACACAAATGGGGTAATTGATTGGGGGCTGAACAAACTGAATGAATAAACTGTTTGCAGTTCAGCATCCAGTGTCAGATAAAAGTCAATTATTCTCTCCCACACGTCAATTATCATACAAGCGGGCCTTTCATAAAGCACGTGTGTGTGCGTGTCTGCGGGTGTGTGTGTGTGTGTGTGTGCGTGAGTGTGTGTGTGTGTGTGCACGCGCTCCCGCATGTGTGTGCATTTCTATACTTTCTGGTTTTGTATTCATTTTATGTCTTCACCATAAATAAGACAGGGCAGTGCGCCCAACTGGCAGAGACAGAACACATTAAGAAATGAAGGGAGGGATTTAGAGAAATTAAGCGAGGAGGCAGAATTATCTAAAATACTGTAATTGCTAATATCACAGAGCCAATAATAAAGAATGCAGTGGTCACAAAATAAACAGAAACACATAAAGCATTGATCTAAAGTCGTATCTTCTATATTAAGAAATTGTAGTTGAACATTTAACAGATTTACGAGGCACTGTTCTGTTAAAATATGGGATTTAGGGTGACAATATGAAATATGAAAATAAGATTACTAATGGTGATGCATATAACACTGTAGCTGGTGAGTCAGCACTATGTAACATTTACAAGGGTTTAAAAGGATGTGGCCATTTAAACCCAGCGTGTTTGCTTCTACCTTGTGTGTTTGTTTCTAACTCACATTCATGTGCCCTGCAAGTGAATGTAAGCTCATGAGCAAACGTGGGATGTGGAGAAGCACTTGTGAAACAATGGGTATTGTAAATGTGTTCTCTCTAGACTCATCACACGATAAAACCCTATCTTAAAATTACAAATAAGCACATTCAAGATATAATATATATATTTTATTCAAAATATTTAATATTAAATATCCTTAAATTAAAATACAATTTACATGTGTAGTTACTTTCACTGTCATCGGGGGAATATGCTTCTATAGGCACACAAAGCTGCCTTGTAGCAGAACATTTATGTGGTTTCCTGTCAATTTAAAGTGAAAAGTTCAAGTGCACAAAATCAAGCGCAGGCACTTCATTTCTTTGCGGCATGTAGAGTTGCTTATTGGGTGAGGTTTGTGAATCAACACTGAGCAGGGTCTCACTGCAAGGAGATGAACACACAGATAAAGGTTTTATATATTTATTCCATGAGACTGTCATGGTCTTAGTGCTCCACTTTAGACATGCTAAGAAGAAGTCAAGCCTCTGCTTTCTGATTGGCTACTGTTGTTGTGTGATGTCATCAGGCTTTGCTTATAATTGTGGCGGGTGACTCGGCTGCTGCAAAAGTACTTGTGTGGTAGAAGCCCGCAGAGGTGCTTTGATGGGTGAAGGGCAGATTGTAACTCAGGAAAAAAGAAAGCTAGACTCAGCGAAACAAGAGAGAGAGCGAGCAAACCACAATAATGGTTCTTTGTGCTGTGTTGTGGACTTGAAAACATTTGGATTATCACAAAGTGATCGCATGACACAAAAAGGAAAAACTCCAGGAGCAGGTTTGCACTTTCTCCTGCTCTGTTTAAGTTGTAAACAATTTCAATGCATTAGTCTATAAGATAAGGTGAAAAATGCAGTTTCGCATGTCTTATTTAATCTACTGTATATACAGTAATGTATATAGCCATTATACATGTATCTGTCATATATGTCAAGTTTAACCAGTTAGGATATAATTACTTTATTACCACCATTATTTAAAAAAAAACAGTACAAAATAGTAATAATTTTCTGTACAAAATAAATGATTAAATAGACATCTAATAAAGCTGTACTTGTTTCATTAATATTAGTACTAAGTGTATAATGTATTATTACTATTTTCAGGACTAAAACATTGCAAACTTGGCTGCCTTGAATGTTTACATCAGTTTACTTTACTAAGCACTATGTACAGTATGCTCTCTCTGTCTCTAGCTCTTTTTTCTGTTTGTGAGCACAGTTAAGAGCATGTGCACATCTTTGTGGCTTTATTGTGTGTACATACTCATACTCCTGCATCGCTGCCATCTCACTTGTACCTTGTCTGTACCTCATTAAATCAGCTCTGTTTAGATATTAGCTTCAGAAACAGTTCATCCAGGTGACACTGATTAAATAGTGCTGACAGGCTGACAGCAGGACAGACCAAGCAGACATTATATTGTACAGTAGAAAATTAAAAGAGCAATACAATTACAATATAATGCCATTGGAAATGTGGCAATAGGGTTTTGTACAGTACATACAACCACCATCTGTAATATTAAATAATGTTTCTCATATGAATACATTTGTGTACATCCATCTGTCTGTCTCTTGAAATATCAAATATTGTGTTAAAACATTGTTTGTTTAAAGTGATATCAAACTTTAGCGAAACCCAGGAAAACTGTAAGTCCACACTTTCACATTCCATATGATATATTTTGTTGTATTTAATGGACAAAATGTATCTCTGTTATATCTTGTTATATTTCATCTTGGTAATTTCTCAGTAACAACTTGTGTTAATCTTGGTAGTGTAGCAGTGGTGCATTGTGTTTCCTGGAAATATGTTTTCACGAAATATAGGTCAATCGTTCTTCAATAAAGGTTTGACCAACCATGTACATATTGAGATGAAAGGGATCCTTACAGATGTGGAGAAAAGCCCTTATTTTTGTCTCATTAAATGCACAGACTCAGCAGAAGATTTCATTTCATTATACAGAGATAGGAAGGCTAGCGTTCTACTAAAGTTCAAGTGTGTTTTCCCCAACATGGTGTGTTTTCACCCTTATTATTGTCTTAAATTCTGTGGAGAACCAGAAGAAATGCCTCACAGGTTCCATTAAAGGTCATGCCAGCCACACACAGTATGACAAACAGTAGGTTTGTACATTGTGTGAATCTCAATTCATCAGATGCTGTATCTGCTCTACCAATTCAAACTGGTCCTAGACTTGCAGGGCTGTACACACACAATTGAGTTAGCAACGCTACTGTAATTAACTTGCAGTACAGTTTTGTTATTTTCTCAAATCAGTTTTTATGTGAATGGAGATGTTCCTTAAAAAAAGCTATATACTGTATATATATATATATATATATATATATATAATACAATATATATAAAAAACATATATTTATGTATAATATATACTACTGTATATGTAGCTTCGAGAGCTAATATAGCTGAATTACCAAATTATATAAGATATGTATTTACAAAATATAAAAATGTTAATAACACAGACCACACTAACCCCACGTGAAAGGGCACAGGCACCGCTAACAGTTGGCATATACGCCTCGTTCAGATAGCTACTGTAGGATTAATGAATAAAGCATATATACAAGCTGTTTTTAAATAATAAAGTGAGAAGAACATTGCTTTTGGAAACTGATCATACAACTTTGCGCTTATCAAATGCGGTCGTCTGCATAACATTTACATTCATTATCATTATTTTAGAGATTATTTTGCAGATCCGCTGACCTCTAACAAAAAAAGAATGAAGGTTTTCAGAAAAGAACGGAGCCATAAGATCAAGTTTATATTTTTCTGCTTTTGAAAATGAAGGAAGCCGTGGTTTCTGTGTGGTGATGTGAAAGTGAAATGTAGCTTAATGCTCCTTTTTTATGTGTTATGACTACAGGTGATGGACAGTGTAAGTGCTGTGCCAGCTCTGGTCAACCAATCACAGCAGGCCAACATCTCTCTGCTTCCTGATTCGTCAACGTGGTCATCACAGTACAGTGATGCAGAGATTGTCTTGCTAGGTGCTGTCATGGCCATTCTGGTGTTGGCCATAGTCTTTGGTAACTGTACACAATAGTATTTTCTTACAAACATTTAACAAAATAATTGGCAAATTCTTTAAATGACTCATCGTTTCCATACAGAATCCTGTTTGAGATTATGAACCTGTACATATCACACATGATCTCTATGCTTACACTAATACAGTACATAATAAAGCATGTATGTTTTTACTGTGCAGGCAACGTGCTGGTAATAACAGCCATCCTACGATTCAGGCGGCTTCAGACTGTCACCAATCTCTTCATCTCCTCATTGGCCGCTGCGGACCTCGTCATGGGTGTGGTGGTGGTGCCGTTTGGCTCCACCTACATCCTGCTGGGCACCTGGAAGTTCGGCAGCTTCATGTGCGAACTGTGGACAGCAGCAGACGTGCTGTGCGTGACAGCCAGCATTGAGACACTGTGCGTGATCGCTCTGGATCGATACCTGGCCATTACTTCACCTCTGCGCTACCCAATGCTGCTCACCAGGTAAGACGAGGGTGCTGTGGCAGATATCTGATCGGCATGGGCCCGACAAACCGCCCTGCAAACCTAAAATACTCGTTATAGTAGTCATTGTCAGCTCGTACGGTGTAAAGCTGTCAGACCTACTTGCAATTTTGCAAGCGTCTATGGGTTTCCTCTGTAAACCACTGAGGATGTGCTAAACCAACTGTTCTCTTTCCCTGTTCTTTCTCACGAGAAGGCATCGGGCCATCGGTGTGGTGCTGGGGGTTTGGGTGGTGGCGTCCCTCATCTCCTTCCCGCCCATCCACATGAAGTGGTGGGTGTCAGAAGATGAGGAGGCCAAACGATGCTTGATGGATGAGCACTGCTGCGACTTCAACACCAACGTGGCCTACGCTGTGTCCTCTTCTATGGTGTCCTTCTATCTGCCTCTGGTAGTCATGATCTTCCTCTACGCCCGGGTGTTTAAGGAGGCCCGCAGGCAGCTGGAGAAGATCAGAGGGACAGAAGAACGCTTCTATCACTTGCATCGCAGCCACGCCGACGGGCCTGCAATAGATATACTCGGGGCAGCAGGGGAGAGGCTAACCAACACACAGACTGAAAGTCTCAAAGACGTGGAGGGCGGAAGAGATGGAGGCACGCGGGTGCTGAACATCCCGGTTGGAAGGGCGGAGGGGAAACAGAGTGACAAAAAGGAGAAAAGGCAGAAGGCGGAGAAAGCGGAGAGCAAACACTTTGCCGCAAAGCGTCTGAAGTTCTGCCTGAAGGAGCACAAGGCTGTGAAAACGCTGGGCATCATCATGGGCACCTTCACGCTGTGCTGGTTGCCTTTCTTCATCCTCAACATCCTGATGACCTTCCTCAGCCTGGACAATGTCAGGATACTCTTCAGCCTCCTCAACTGGCTGGGCTACTCCAACTCCGCCTTCAACCCATTTATCTACTGCCGCAGCCCCGACTTCAGGCATGCCTTCCAGGAGATACTGTGTCTGAGGGGAGGCTGCGGAGGTAAAGACCCTTACTCCAAGCCCAAGTGTAGGATGAACAACGCCCCAGAGATGGATGGCGTCAAAAGGGCTAATTGGCTGGATGTTGACTGGGGTTCGAGGTGGAGGGGCAGCCTTGAGTTTCAGACCCCTGGCAGCTCACTGTCCCTGGCTGCCCCCTCTGAGGACCAGACTCTAGACGTTACTCCGGGGTCTTTCTGTCTGGAAGGTCAACAGCTCCACCAGTGAGAGTTGTAGGGAAAACCTCTGTTGTTTGACCAAGGATTATGTTACACACTTACATGTGATTTTCTACTAACAGATAAGAGATAGGGACTGCTATAATGAACGAAATGGGATATGTGCGGATGTATTACAAAGACAGAGGTTTTGGTTAAAGGTGGTCAGCGATTGTAAGCTAATACACTTTTTTGTCAAATTCAGCAAATGGTCCGCCACGTTCTGTGTGTGCTGAAAAAAAGCAATGTGGTGTTTCTACATAGCTCTGGCTCTTTAAATGAGAACACAAAGTGGTGCAGACCGCACCACACAACAGTATTCTAGCCTTGGCAAACTGTGGGGCGAAGCTTCTGAGGGCGCACCCTATAACCTTGAAGGGAGAGGTTTTTGTTTTAATCGAGTTCAAATATCAACAAGCTTTCTCTAGATGGATTGAACTTACATTACCTTTAAGTTTGTGACCCAAATATATTCATTCACACCCAAAACGCAAATGAGCAAAGTAAATTACATTATTGTTAAGGTAGTAGCACTCTTACCTTCTCTAGTTAAAGTGCACTACAGCAAAGCTCTTGAATACCAGCTGCTCACTGACCATGTGTTGCACTTGGCAGGTTATCAATGTGAATGTGTTCGAACTGGTTTTTTGCATGTAACAGGAGGACAACGCATACAGAGTGCGGAAATTATTATCAAACCTTCGGTAAAGGTAAAAAACAATACTGCAGTATCACAAGTGTATTTTCAGCGTTATTTTTGCTTTGCTATATAATTGTATTACAAAATGGCATTATAATGAGCAACCATATTACATATTCTACTATGTAGAAGAAAAGTCCTACCGGCTGTGTATTGCATTACAGTTAATTAATTCTTATTGACAGCAAATTCATGGAATGTCATTTACTTAAACAATCTGGGGATTGTTTAAGTAAATGATACCCCATGAATTTAACACTGTCAGTTCTGGGAATCTTTAGTTACACTTAAACTACAACAGACAAAAAACACATTCAAAGAAATATAGTTCAGAATTCAGTTAAATATAGAGAAAAGGCACAGATACATAAAACTACTGAAACAGGAAATTCAAACTTCTGTCACAGCTCTGTTTATTTATTCCTTGTGACTGCCATAATGTCAATTACCTCCTCCCTTTGTTATCAAGATGAATTTGTAATCATCTTTCAATTGTACATTTGCCTGCATTCTCCCTTTGTTCTTTTTTTATTAACTTATGAAACATTTACAAAGGGAAGCATTGCGATAATGAATAAGGCAACACTATTATTTTCTAATTTGTATTTTCAAATGTGATTACGTTTTGAAGAGGTTTTGACCGTATACTTTTTGTGTTCACAGTACAGTAATTACTGATTTGGAGGAGGTCATCTGTTGTAGAGTATTTACCTGTTATTCCTGCTATTCAATTCAATATTCCTTATTACACCCATGTGAGGGTAACCAAGTGAGGGGTGTCTGTTTATGTGTATGTACAGAACTACTGTGCACTTCTAACATTCTCATCCAAAGCATCTGAATCAAAGATGTTTGAAGATGGTTAAAGAGTTAATGTTGTCAGTTGGCATGCATGTTCATGGATATGAATCTGTGGTGTTCTTCGGTGTAGCCATACTGTATCTGTACTTTCTGTACTTTGCATTTCATTACTGGTAACCTTTTATAAATACAGTTGTGTACCCATGTGCCTCTGTGCCATTGTAGTTATAGTGTCATTATAGTTCTTTAAGTATTCTTATATACATTTTGAGCAAACATGGGAGCAGACAATAATATTTGTGCATGTGAATACATGTGATGTCCAAATCAGTTGGTTTGTCTGCTGTTTTATGTTCATCCAGTGGGAACATTGAGTGTCTTAGTGGCATGTAAAGCTTGAAACATACAATGCTTTATCATACTGTATTTGTAGAAAACTGGTGTGAAATAGCATTTGCCGTATAGTCCTTAATCTCTGTTTTAGTTATATGGGTGAGGTGTTAGTTTGAAATAGTGTATGTGTTCAATGAAAGAGTAATTACCTTCCAAATACTTTAGCAAATGTCCAAAATGTCTATTTTATTGTAGCCCTTGGCATTCCCCTTGTTAAGTATTTTGGAAAAATTAAGAATATGACTTTTAATTTATTTGTGAGCTGCAATCAAATACAGGTACATAAACTGCACAGAAAAATATATGTACATTATTGTAATATGATCTGTAATTTTAGCCTATAGTTTGTCATATACAGTATCTAAATTACAAAATATATTGTTGTTCCCAGTCCCAAATTGGCCTGGACATGATCCTCAATCTACCTCAGATAGAGTGATATGAAATGAATGTTATCCCATCTCTGTAAAGATTGTAAATAAAAAAAATGCTGTTTATGTTTCCCGGTGAAGTGAGATGCCTCTGATTATAAGCTGTGCGTATGTGTTTGCGTGAGAGAAAAAGTCAAGGCTGTGAGTAGCAGTGGCAGGTGCAGCAATTCACACCATTCATAATCAGCTGCTACTGAGGTAATATGATCAGCCATATGGTTTCTACATATGCTCCCCATGCTCCCCCATGCTGTTCTCCATGAATGGAATGTTTGCATGGAGTGCATGTGGTGCATGTGTGTAGGACTCTGTCTGACTGTTTATGTGGCTCTGTGCCACATTGGAAAAACGCCTTTGAAATAGTTTTCTCATGTGTTGCAAAGTATTTGCTGGTCCTCTGTTCCGTCACTGGTAAAAATACCTTGTTTACCTTGAACAAATGAGCCTACAACCCCACCAATAATGACACACACGGCGAAGGGAATAGGCACCCTCTATTTTCTTTACCTGCTCATTCCTTTCCAGGATCACAAGTAAAGAGTGCCTATCCTATCTGACATTGAGCATTACTCACCATACACACACACACAGGGGCAATTTAGAGTCTCCAATTATCCTTCCCACAAGGATACCACTTCAACATCCTTCAATGAGATCTTTCCTTTCATCTAGTGTGATGTTACCACTTCACGTTCTGGTCAGTGTGTTTTGATATCCCTTTATACGGTTAACAAAGCAGATGCCTAAAGAGACTGAGAGGTGGAACACACAGGCACTAGCAACAAACTCCATAAAGATGTTCTCTTGCTTTTCTTTCTTTTATCTTTATCTTTCTTTTATCTTTATCTTTTATCTTTAGCAATTGTAGCAATTTAACTTTAAATAGGAGTCCAATCAACCAAACGTTTAGCCCCCTCCCTCCCCAGAAAGTGGAAACATTTGGGTGTGTCTGGTGTGTTAACTGCATAGGCGACAGACCGCAGGCAATAAATATGCTGGGTGTACTCACACTAAACACTAAAGCTTTGCACATACAGTGGGTGCAAACCACCAATATGTACATGAATACAGCTGTTGACGGAAGAATGCATAGCAATGCCTAGATCTAAAAACCATAGCCCTAGCTGTGACTTTTTGACCACCCACCTTAATGCCAGTGCACACATGCACATGTACACACACACCCACACACACACATAGACACGCACGCACACACACACACATAAATATAGCATGCGCTCTAAAAGTAGTTCACTTCATCTATGCCTATACATGTTAATTATTCATTGTAAGAGCTGCCCCATGTATGGCAAAAATGATTTTACAAAAACCCTACCCTACACTCTTACCCAAAGGTTTGTTTTTCATCAATAATTTACAGTTATACATTCAGTTACATACATAGCTATACAAGTTATACAAAGTCAATGCACAACATATCCTCATGTTGACTTTTTTGCCAAACCAGGTGATAATATGAGCACAGACTGAGAAAACATTGACGTCACTGATCCATCTGCATGCATGTTTGTGTGGTACAATGCCAAGTATATCTTACAGTCATAGGAGGTTTATAGATTGCTAGGTGCATGGAATGTGAACTATAACTGACCCCAAGCCGCCTGCCAAATTCCTCAGAAACGTTGGTCTCTGTTGCTCAGTCTCTGCTGTCACAAAGTGTGTTTGACGACGCGTCTCAAAATAGTGTTGAGAAACCCCAAACAACACGTACTAACTGTCCCATTGCTGTGGTGTTTTATCCAACAGTTTTAGAATGCACTTTTCATCTGTTCAATTCTCAACGCCGATCACAGCAAGTGATCTAGGTATGTGGTGGGTGCCCACATACCTGAACAGAACTGCAGGTCTGCCAGGTTGGACAGCGAAACCAGCTTTGGAAGTGGGTGAGGGGGGGTGGGGGGGAGTTGAAGGTTTTATTGTTCCCATTTCTTTTCTCGCTGTAAGGAATTCAGGAATGTCCTGAAAAGACCCTATCTTTTGTCCAGAGACTTCTGGTGAGCCTCCACCTGAGGAGGTGGTCTGTGTTGTCACATGGGTCGGGGTGGTGGTCAGGGCAGATGCATTCATTCCCTAAATCTCCTATTTCGGTGGGGAACTCTTCCTGTATGGAAGTCTGGATGTTGTGATGTTCCTGCTGACTCTTCACCTGTCTGTGTCTGCTGGAGCTTCACCTGTCTGTGTCTGCTGGAGCTTCACCTGTCTGTGTCTGCTGGAGCTTCACCTGCATGTGGTTGGGTAACCGGTTCCGTGCCGCGCTGGGACTCAAACCCGGGGTGGGAGGCGGGTGCCCTAGCAAGGACGCTACCACCCATGGGCCTTAGCGTCGGTCGCTGGAGTGTCCTTGAGGTGTGACAGTGAGGTTTAGCTACGCCTATAGCAGTACCTGCAGGACGCCCATGGTGTCGGACATCTTGGTTTCCACCCGGGACACCTTGGCCAGCTTGGTGGTCTGAGGAGCCCGCCGGGTGCAGGTGAGGTGGGTTTCCTCTTCATGTCGCACATCGTGATCCTCGTCTTTCATTTACGCGGGGCCAACTGCTCCTTCTTGGTTTGGCTGAGGGTTTGCCAGAACTTGTCCAGCTCCACAAGGAGGGCTTTTCTTAATTTCCTGACAGTACTGTAGCTCTGCAAATACTGAAGAGAGACCCTCCGTCTTTTACTGGCTCTCCTCATGGAGCGCAGATACAATGACACAACGCTCACAAACCTTCTGTTTATGTTTGCTCTTCTTAAAACACTAATCTCCGATGTCATTTCTGTTGTTTTTCTCTGTTGGAAGACATTGTGCTATACGGATTAAACACTGATTATTTTTTATATGAAACAAATATATATAAAGATTGCAAAACTGTAAGATTAAGCTTAACAGCATTTTCAATCTCTCTGTCAAAGCACTCGGGTGTCACTGACACTAGACAGACACGGTGTACTGTGTATAGAGAATAGTTTGAAGCAGTCAGTCTTACTCAATCCAAATCTGGGCATAAAGTGGTGTGTGTGCATGTGTGTGTGTTTGCAGATATGTGCTGCTCTTTTTTCATGGTGTATTTGGAGGGGAGGGGGGTCTCCCACAGTAAAACCAATGTTTAAACAGATGTTACATACATTTGTACTGTTCTTTGGTGAAAACTGCTTCACTCAACCAGAGATTAGCAAACTGATAAGCGCACATTCTATAATGGAGAGAAAAAGAAGAAGAAATGAAAATAATGAAACAAAGGGGAAGGGGGCTCAGAGAAACAGACAAATATTGGATGATATGACTGTACAATACAATACAGAAATAGTCAAGGGCCACCGTGAAACAAGAGAACAAAGAGAAGTTGTACAACATGTGGTTCAACCAAATGGCTGTGGAGGTTCTTCACCCCCAGCAAAGGTCAGAAGTGAAACACTCCAGATGCCCTGTACAAACAGCCAAGAAACATGTAAATCATCACAACTGGTCATGAGTCAGCAGCGGGGATCAGCTCCTAAGCACATAAACCCCCACGTTTACTGTCAAGCCACAAGCACAAGACGAGACATCTCTACTCCTGCAGAGGGAACTAGGAGCAATAAAAATTCACCCCAGCACGAGGTGTTAAGCCTTTCAGACATTTTGTATATGTCAATGGCATATCCATATCTCACAGACTAGCAGAGGTATATCAAGACAGTAGTAGCAATGTTTGGGAGGACGGTTAACAACAGCCATATCCTGCATGTAAAACAAGCATGTAATTAGTTGATATTTTATTATTATTTTATATTAGTAAACTTGTTTTCTAACGTGTTTTCTAAAGGGGTATGAACATTATTATTTTTGCTTCATCCATGGTAGCTTCTTATCTTATTTTCTGGAACAAAAATGTTTCATGGATGATTGACATATAAACTGTTACCCTTTAATTTAAATTGTATTTTAAATATTTCATTCATTTCTTGTATTGTGTTTCTTTGTTATTTTTATTTAATTTTAACTTTATTAAAACATATTCACTCCCCTGTTGTGCCTTATGGACAATTTGTGCCATGTTAAAACAGAATTCATTATTATGAAATCCAAATGCTATCAATACACAATATTATTAGAAACCCAGGTCTACTAAGGTAACATAACCACAATCAGGTGGGGCACATTTATTTCGGCTCACTTCAAAGCACAACCAGGGTGAAGACCGGGAGTGGTGCCAAAGTAAAGAACGTAATAAAACAAAAGAGAATAGAAAGCTGCCAGGCATGGGACATAACTAATATCTGTGTATATTGAGAGGGCTAATGGTTTTAATGAAGCCTGTGCTAGACACAGTGCATCAGTGCAATTATGCATTGATATACTATCTGTTACCGCTGCCAACACATTCCCTGCTTATGGAACCATTAGCTCACTAGCTAAGCCCTGGACGATGCTGTGTTTCTGTGTAAGCCTGTTTCTGTGTGTGTTCATGTGTGTGAGCGTGTTGTCTGTTGCCATGGTACAGTTCCAGAGAAACACAGGAAATAAAGTGTCTCTTGTCCCAGTGTGGACCTATATGCCATTTGGCAATGATTTACCCCTGCAGATCCATGGACAGATCAGTCAACACAGTCGTGTGTGGCACATACAGTACTAGCCTCTAAATTGGCAGATGATGCACTTATCTCCTTGCAACAAAGACCACACTAGGGCTGCAACTATTGAATATTTTGGTAGTCACCTAAACTGTTAATGATTTTCCGATTAATTGATTAGTCAACCACTATTCTGATCACACTCTCCATCTCACTTCCTGTGGGCAGGGCTCCTGTACCACTCTCCAGTGCATGTTTTACCACACCTGCTTATTTCTGCGCACACCTGTAAATGTCACTAAGGCATAGTTGTCCAGTCTCTGCCTTAACATGAGTTCCCATGGTCAATTAAATTAATGATACATCAAATATTATTATTACAGTATTATTATTATTGCTGCCATTATTGTATAATGGTACAAAATCACAAGTGAGAAATGTGGTTTAATCTAATTCTGAGTGAGGTAAGTTTAATAGAAAATAGTGAAGAGACAGGGGTAGGCTACTCCTATAATTATTGACCATTGCACTTAACAAGCTAGCTGACACAACTGAAATAGCGTTCTCTTAGCCGGCACCATCCATCAGACCTTGTTTTCCGACAGATAAACTAACAAACATATGAACTATAGCAAGTTGGCTAAAACACGAAGCCGTCGCTAAAACATAACCATTGGGAGTAGACATAACAGCTCCTGTGTGCTTGTATTTAAAATGCACATGCATGACTGTAGTGCTGCAGTGACATGTCATCTCTGCTTTACAGTGTTTGCACTGAACTTGTTTCGCTGGTTTGTTTTCGCTGAAATGCTCCCATACTGATGAAAATGTAGGTCTCTCTCTACTACTCCATCATTCATACTTCTTCATGAGTAGCCTTACAGTCATGCAGTCATGGCAGACAATGGATATCCCCAGCACTTTCTGTACTGCATTGCAGTAACATTATAATTACAATTACATAATTACAATTATGAACAACACAAATGTGTCAACACTGAAATTAAGATTTTTTTGTATAATCAACGTTGTCGATTATGCAGACTAATCGTTGCAGCCCTAGACCACACAATTACAATCCTTCATTATTCATGTTTATGTAAGGGTTTACAAATCTGAAAATCCTTAAAATAATTTTTCCTCAACTTGTATGGTATGAAATACCTTTACTATTTCAAGATTAAATACATATTAAACTAAATGTGAATAAATTAATTAACTCTGGATAGACCCTACAAAGTTCAGTGAAACTGGAACATCCATGTATGGTTTGCACTGATTCATTATCAATACTGCCCCCACATCAAAAAAGATTACTACAGTAATCCCTCCAAATTGCTTGCATACATTTATGGGAATGTGACACTCGGATACACCTTCTTCCTTCTCTGAGAAATCACTAGGTGTTAGGAATAAGGTTATGATAAATCAGTCAATTACATTTAATTAGATTAAAATTAAATGTACATTTAAGAAACTTGTTTGCCTGGCAGTGCGACTGACATGCTCGGTCTGAGACAGAAACACAGTGACACTTTCTGAAACCTGGCCTACAGTAACTAGGTGACTCCAACTACAGTTTAACCCTCATGATGTCCTTCGGGTCAAAATGACCCAAATCACTAGCTCTTTGTGGCAGACGGAAGGCACTAAACCTAATTCTACAGCTTTCACAGACATATGATGTGCACTGCTGACACAACAAGGTGTGTGTTTGAAACCTGAGGACAACAGGAGGGTTTAAAGGCACAAAAAAACAAACAAATATGGCCATTCTAGCCAATATGGCCATTCTGGCCATATTTGTACCTGCCCTAGCCAAATCTGCCAGCAGTGCTGTGCCTACCCTAGCCACATCAGCTACTAGCGGCATTAACCTGCCCTAGCCAAATCTGCTATCGATTGTTTGCCTGCTAGCAGCATGCATGCTCTAACCAAATCTGCCAGCAGTGCTTTCCCTGCACTAGCCACATCAGCTACTAGCGATACTTATCTACGGGAAAAACTATACAAATCATAATTATCTCTACTGTGTACCTGCCCTAGTCGTCCGTAGGCTTTTCAGAGATCTAAACCTGATCAAAACACATTTGTAAAAGCATTTATTTTGAAGCCCTGTACAGACAACAAATCTCCTCTGGTAGGATTAATAAAAAGAGCCTCATCTATTTGCATGTGCCTCCGTTTTCCTCCAACTCATGTACATGCCTTTCTGCTTCCTGTCATCCTCCTGTTTTTGCCCATTTACTTCTCTTTACCCATTCACCTTTCCCTGTCCCCTCTCAGGGGTCAGGTAATAGTAAATCAATGACAATCAACCCATATTGTCAGCCTCTCCCTCATAGCTGGATGAGAATGAATTTTAGAACAGCTTGACTTTTTCAGCTGTCATTACATGCTGTGTATAAACCTGGGATGTATGTGTGTGTGTGTGTGTGTGTGTGTGCATGTGAGACATGGAAAATGGGTGTGACAGAAAGAAACAAAGAAATAGGAGTTTTGATCTACCATTAAAGAAAATGTAATG
>JAODUG010052461.1:0-15407 GCA_027564795.1 Aphredoderus sayanus
CAAATCACTAGCTCTTTGTGGCAGATAGAAGGCGCTAAACCTAATTCTACAGCTTACATACACATATGATGTGCACTTCTGGCACAACAAGTTGTGAGTTTGAAACCCGAGAACAACAGGAGGGCTAAAAGGCACATTTAATAAAGAAAGAAATACACACAGCAATGACAATTGAAAAACACACAAATCATACACAATCAGATGGCACAGCCAGATGGCCAAATACAGATTTTTGAGTACATCACGAGGGTTAAGGTTTACACCAACACACGTGAATAGGATTTAATGACGTCACATTGTTGGGTTCACATTGATACAGCGGAATTTGATTCATTTGTTCTGATCCACTTTGCTTTGTCTAATTTGGCTGTTTGCTGCATGGTATGGCTTCAAATGTTTCAGAAACGCTACAAATGGTTACCTGAAGTGTTGAATGTTGGTAGCATACCGGTACTGCTATAAGAGGGAATTTGAAATAAAGGCCTGCCTCCTAATACAAGCCTGCCTCCTATAAAGGCCTACTACCTTCTGTAGCTGAGGTAAATAAAGGCCTCGGCCACTATTAGGGGAAATACGGTAATCATATAGTATCCTGGTTACTACAGTAACTAGACCACTGCGTTCAATTTACGCTGGCTGGTAAAACCAAGCGATGATTTAAAAGGTTATTTCTGTAGCATTGTTAGCTTAATCTTAGCTGTGGCTAATGTACTGGTAATGAGGCCACTTTATTATCGCATTCAGTCGGAGACGATAGCGGTAGAGGTACATGTTCCCATGTTTTAAATGGCAGTTTTTGAATATTCGTACCAACAAGAACCAATACCAACGAGCATTCGAAGCCTGTAAAATGGTATTCGGGCCAGCCCTAATGACAATGCTTTTGCATTCAGGGGTTCAAGACTGATGTGGCCAAATGAAAATGGAATTTATGAGATCAGGCTAGTCTTACCATGTAATCTACATGACGTGCTTGTCATTTAAATGTACACTATATCATAGTGTTCAGAATCCCACATGAAACACAATTGACCTATCGCAAAGCCCCACCCATAGAACGCAGATGAGCCAATGACAGGTCCGGTCGAGGTACAGTCGGACAACTTGATCTTAAAATTCTATAGACCGGCATCAGAGATTAAGTTTTTTCTCAGATTTTATGAGGTTTAATACAGATGTAAGCTGAAATAAATGGTCAACTGTGCATGGGGTAGATGCAACACTGATATGAAGTATCCTGAGAGAGTACGCAGTGAGGTTATTTTTATTCTGTTTCCCAAACCAAAACATAACGGAGCTTTACTGTATGTCTGTGGATGCTGTGGCATGCACATGGTCAACTCGGTGTAAATAGAAGGCTAACATGTATAATACAGGCCTATGTGTGTCACTTTGCAACAAACAAAAAACGATTTTACTTGCTACAGTAGGTACTGTAGCTACTGTATGCCTAGATAAAGTTAGCTACCGGTATTCCGCAAATGTTAACACAATGCTACACACGGCACTGGCTACTGTAGACTTTAGTTAACAGCATCATTTTCATGTCTAGCATTACAGTATTTTGTTGCTGCTTATTTCTTTGATAATCAGATGTTGGTCTTGGATGATTGTATCTGCTGACATGATGGTGAAATCATGAGCCATCACACTCTTGTACTGTTGTGACCTGTACTGTAAACCCACCTCAGCTTGTCATCATGCACCATATCTAGCTTTACTTTTATTTTATAGAACTCTTTGGCATAATGAAGTCCCATTTGAAGGTTTCTAGACAAAACCAAGACCTCCAAAATTGTGCAGAGCCTCGGGATATAGTAGTTTTGACACTGACCGCTGCCACTGTTGCTCTATTCAGCTCGGCTAGTTTTGTCCAATGTTTGTCCGGCAACAATAACTAAGGGGGCGGGACTTAGCGACAGGTCAATTGTCAATAAAAGTGTAGGTGACGATAGGGAAAGGGCGAGAAAATAATTTGATAATTGTAGATGGGGGAGTAATGTGAGCATGGGAGGTCATAACATTAGCACACAAAGCAAAAAATTAGCTTGCATGTAGCAAAATGCCTAGCGATCTCAAAAGTGACAAACACCAGTGTTATCCAGGATATGTGTCATTGAGAATATGACACATATCAAAATGACATAAAATGATGTTCGTTTGTCCAGGTCTATTGTTCTCATTTACCGTACATCATTTGTGTGACACCCACTATGTCAAGGGTAGTACTCGATTGACTCGAGATGCTTTTTTTATGAACTTGGACTTGTCTTGGACTCGCTGGTATTTGGACTAGGACTTGTCTCTGACTTAAATTTCTAGTTGGAGTCCAGCTGAGTTATTAGTCCAGTTCAGGGTTTTTCATGCATAGCTTGTTTCTGTCACGGAGAAGGGCATTGAAAAACATACACTGCATTACAGTGCTTAAATGCACACTTTGAACACAATGGACAGAAAGGGCTCAGGAAAATGGATTGGTGCAGGGCTTCTTATAAATCCATGGTCGGCTCATTCTGAGTTCTGATTCAAGTTGTTTTGCCGCATTCTAAGGATAGGGACTTGATAATAATAATAAAATAATCTCCAGAAATGCATAAACAAAGTAAGTCTACAAAATAAAAGTTTCACGTAAGATTGATATTGGAGATATAGATGTGTGTGTGTGTGTGTGTGTGTGTGTGTGTGTGTGTGTGAAAATTGAAATACAAGAAAATGCTTAATGGTCTTGACTACTGTAGTCAAGTCCACTGCATTATGTTAGTGTAACCGAGTCCGTTCTGACCAGGACGTGAACCCGGCTACCCCATGAAGAAAGCGGATGCTTAACAAGACATGCTAAACCCCAATGGGCACTAGTGTGTGTGGCCAGAGCGCCTTGAGCTGTTGGAGAGGAGGTATAACTGCCCTGCGCTGACCGTTGCACTAGCTTAAACCTCTGTTTTCCTGGACGGGACAGAGAGGAAGTGTCTATGGGACAGGGAAGGTCTCTGCTGCTAATGCAGACTGTGCTACACTCTGCATGCTCTCTCGTACAGATTTCTCTCCCCCATTCTTCTGGGAGACAAACATTAAATACAGTATGGAAATAATATTGATAACCTTGAAGGCTACTGCGGAGATCCCTGATACATGAAGATGTGATCAAATTCTATCTTCAAATTGCCACCAAATTATGACAATGTACATTGCATGCCATATTTTCTTTGCAGTGGTTTAATGAATGTTGTCTGAATCATTCAGAGAAGAGAATCTACATCACTATCTACATCACCTGATGATGCATAGACTAGAGCACGACTCTGTGAAATGCCTAGACTCAAAACCAATCAAGATCAAGAGCTACAAAAGGTTCACAGTTACAATGAAAGCAGCAGCCACCCAGCCCAGCAGTTTCACACTGTAGCCTATCTATGTAGTCCACATGTTGCATGACCTAATGACAACACATTCACAGCCCTATCTTAGTTTGTAGCCTATACGTTTTTAAGGCTAAATGTAAAAATCGCAAATGGAGGAAAGCTAAAATATTTCTGGCTACTTTAACTGTACAAAAGAACATTCACTGAACGCCAAAAGCAAATAGACTTAAATTAGATAAGTTTAACAGAACACACATCCGTTTCTATGAAAGCCTTTCGGTGTTTTTGACAGTTTCGCTGTCACTGCGAGTGGGACGGTATAAAACATGTAGCATAGCCTGTGCCTACTTCAATGATATGCTTTAAAACACACGGTATGTCACACCGGATCAGTTTTTTCACACAGCAACTTTAGAAATACATGCTCTGCAATTTCAAATGGATTGGACTGAACAACTATTGTAGACAAATAAATGTGGTTCTATCTCAACCGTTTAGCAAGAGAAACGCGACAAGCGCCATAAATTACACAAGAGCAATTAAACTGCCAACCTCTGACCTTGTCTGAACTGCACAACTGCGATCACCTGACTTTTGCATTGGCCGCAGCTTTCCTGCTACAGCAGGCTACTCGTACAAAACCTACTCTGAGAAAACTAGCCTAGATGACCGTCGACATTCGCGAATCAGTGGTTAATGTCCGCAGACGTTTTGCGCGCAGCTGAGTTCGGGAGACGCCATGAAGGGAAACGCACGCCTCTCTAAATCTCAGCAGAACAAAACCCTGCTTTGTGAGATCAGATTAGTTAGTAAATAAACAACGGAGGCGTAGGTTCACTTACTGAGGTGTAAATACGGATCATTCGTGTCCATACTGGGGGGAGTTGTTGCGTCGTTTTCTGCCAGTCAAGGCAGCATCCCAGCGAATTCCACTCCCAGCCCCACTGAACTGTGGCAGGCAGGTCTACACGGGGGCCCACTGAGGGGGTGGCCAAAACAGGGCTTCTCCCAATGACAACAGTTGTCGATATCAAGCACAAACATGATCGTGACGAAACGCTGCAATATTGTGCAATCCTCTGAGTAACATGTTACTTTGCCCGGAATGACAAGGAGAGATTATGATAGGCTTATTCTGAAATAGCCTCCAGACTCATTATGTGAGTCTGCTGTATCTAGGCAGTCTGTCTTATTTTCTAGAACAAAACATATACTACCGGCCCATATGGTTAGGCTATAGAAAATATATAAATTGTTCCAATTTCTGAAAGCCATGTTTTTCTATATGGTTTTCATACCACTGTGTGTATATAAAGTATAAGCCTAATCATTGAATTTACCAATTCTATTTCTTTGATTTAAATGGAACCACCTCTCTCTGAAATGTAATCTATATTGTGCTGTTGCCAGGCCTGTAGAGTGGCAGGCTATTTTCTTTCCTCAGAGCCCACGTCAGGGGGTGCCCGTTGTCTTTACGTGTTGGAAATGCTAGTCTCAGAACCCCCTCCCACATCTCCCTTGCTCAGAGTGTGGGGTCACGCAGGGGTGAACTCGACCACAGCACCGCAGAAGGTTATCCAGGAGTCACGCTGCACTGAGCCATTCACAGTCTTGAACTGGGGACCGGGCAGACGCTCCGTCACTCCGTCCACTCTGTGGGCCCTGCCGTGCCCCGCTAATGGGACCAGCAACCCTGGGGTCCTGTCCTTGTAACAGCGACCCATAAAAGCGCACAGGAGGATGCTAACCAAGATGAATGGCCTTTTCTCTCAAGTCATTCTACACTAATCAGAGCATTTCATTTGTTCTCCCTGCTGCAGCCCAGCTCTGGCACTGCTTCCATTAGGCCCAGATAACATATAAATTCATTTAGGTCAAAGAGGGACATTAAAACGGTCATTTGTCAGACCACTCTTTGTGTGTTGCTAATGGTGGCACATGGTGCAACACATTTAGATGATTTTGGTGGTGGACTATTCCAGAGCACAAGGAAGAATGTGGGAACATGAATAAAAAGGTATTATAAAATGTAAAATGCTTTTTGCTGATGCAAACCATTATGTGAATCAAAAACTTTGTCTATGAACATTTCAGCAATGTTCAATCTGTTTACATAATTCACTACATTTTAACATTGTAATTATCAATATCATCAATACCATCAATATAATTTTGATCATTATATTTATCATCAATTGATCCATCAATCAATGCAAATTCCTACCTCTCCCCCAACACGCACAGACAATGAGACAACCTATTTCTTGCCTTAATCCCTTTGTATTCACAGCAGTATTCCCACCAAACAATGTCCTAAAGACTAATACCAGACCAACCCAACAGACCTGAGCCACCTGCTAGTCTACTGCAGCCAATTCAATCAGAATATTCAATAGTATCACAGATTATATTAATATACATACATGGATATATACACAAACACACACAAACAGAAAATGTATGTTTAGGCTACGGTTGAAGTTAAATGCTTTGGCCCTTTATATTTAATGTTGTAAGCCTCTGACTCTCTGTTCTTCTCTTGCTCCCTGCTTCTGGCAGCAGGATGCCATGATGGGCCGTCATGGGAGACCACTCGCTCCATCTGCCTGTCCTCTCATTAGCCCACCTCCATCATGCTCTATCAAGCACACCACCCCACCACCCAACCCCACCAAAACTCCCCCGTGAGCCTCCCAGATCCTCCCCACCCCCACCCCTATACATACGTCTCAGATGATAAGTGCTGTGGCTCTTTGTGGGTTCTGGGATAAAACAATGCAGAACATCATCCATCTCATAGCTCATCAATCTGGGACACAAAAGATGAAATGTGGCTCTGGCTGCTATTGGTGGGGTTGGTGGGGTTATTCTCTCTGCTAGAAAATAGCTTCTTGTCCACCTTGGTTAAAGCCTTTATCTCCTAGGTTAGCTTTTCACAGAGAAGATGAAATGTAATGAATGAAATCATTTCTTTAAAGTAGGGCTGTACCAAAATAGTCTAGTATTCCTATTCTATGGCTAGGTAGGTACCCCATTTTCAATTTTGGGATTAGAATATTATTTTTTTTAGCTTTATGTATGAATACTTGCCCGTTGATTAACCCTTCTGTAAATCCTATGGGTCAAAATTACCCATGCATTAACTTTTTATTGCCAGCAGAGGGTGCCACACGGACATATGATGTGCAGTGGTTGGCGCCCTCTTCTGGCACACTAAGATAGAGCATTAATACTTTGTCAATAAAAAAAAATAAAAAAAAGATATCAACGTCTTCGGTTTACCATTGGCTGCACTAAACAACCATAGACTACAATCAGTTTCAACTGGCTTGGTTATAAGCAAAAAGAGGGCCTCTCCTATCAACACTAAGTGTCATGTAATGCTGGCGCCACATAACTCCTATTGGTTCGTTTCAGGTGTGTTTTCTATTGACATGCTAACGAGATGCTAACGTATGAACGAGTATAACAGAATGTATGGTGTAGAAAACTACCTCTGCCGGCGAATATGAAATGAATGTCAGCAATCCGTGCGATATTTATTAATTTATTAATATCTTTTAGACTAAACATTTTTGCTGTATTAGATTGTCTGGACCTTTGCCAAAGATCAGATAAACTGACAAGTGTGCCAAAATGCTGTGCACTCAAAGTACCCACTGGCATACTCAAAACTGTCAAAAAGTTGAAAGCAGAATGATGGACACTTCACGCACTCAACAGTCAATTATTTAGAAGGGGAGGAGCCACATCCATTTAAAGAAAATTCTAATTGCTGTGGAGGCTTTTCTGCCGTTCCCACAGAACCATACAAATTTAAGTTATACACGTATGTTTTATTTTTCCAGATTAACTTTGACAATATCGTAAAACTATAGCCGTGCTTACAATCGGATTGATTTAGCAGTCTGTAGTGATTTGGTAAAATTTACGAAAATTATAGCTACTGGTGTTAACTAGCTACTGTAACAGCGGCACATTTAACATGACATTTGTTGTGTTTGGTCTTTATGCAGTCAAATTTTGCATTCGTTATTTCCGTTAAGTACTCAACTTCAGTGTGCAATTTGAGACGATACTACGCTCTCGAAATTAACGCACTACGCAAGTAAGTTAATAGTGTGCACAGCACTAATAGAAGTACACTTACTGAACATTAGTATGCTAATATCTTTGCTACGAGTCTTAGTAGGTGAGTAATAGTTGATTCAAATTTTTATTGGTCTGCTCGCTTGAGTTTTTAACAGTTAGGAAACTTTAATTCAGTGCGTTTACATGGACATGTACGGAAGCCGAGAACGGCCGCCCATGCAAACCTTTGTTTTATTCCGTTTTCTCGACATAACAAGTTTATTAACCCGTTATCTCTGGATAACAAAGCTTGTTTTATCCTAATAACGAACGAATAAAACGAGCATTGTTATCCCAAGATAACGGGTTTAATTATTTCGTTATCACAATAAAACGAGATTTGTTATCCCGAGATAATGGGTTAATTATCATGTTATCTCAAGAAAACGGAATAAAAAAAGGTTTGCATGGGTGGCCATTCTCGGCTTCCGTAGACATGACACATCCCAGTTTTCATAATATTCGGGATATATGGCATTTATATGACCACAGAGAAATCAAGTTAATCATATCCCCATAGTAGTATGATAGTATCCTGGTTACTACAGTAACTAGATCATTGCGTCCAATTTACGCAGGCTGACAAAACCAACTGATGATTTAAACAGTTATTTCGGTAGCTTTGTAAGCCTAATCTTAACTGTGGCTAGTGTACTGATAATAAGGCCACTTTATTATCGCATTCAGTTGGAGACAATAGCGGTACATGTTCTCCCATCTTTTTAATGGGAGAATCAAAAATCCCCCAAAGCACCATTATGAGGCTACATTTTCATGTAGATCAGACAATATTTGGGAGAGAAATAAAAAAAATAAATGTCTTCATAAAATTAAAAATGGCGGAAAAGCTAACATGTATTTTGACGTCACATGGTGTGCTGGATTCAGGAGGTCATGTCAATTGAATGAGGTGTGTCGAAGACACAGTGTCACTTCCTGATAAAAGTGTCACATTTTTTGATGGCGTCAAAGGCGGGGTTA
Source organism: Aphredoderus sayanus (assembly GCA_027564795.1). Lineage (NCBI taxonomy): Eukaryota > Metazoa > Chordata > Actinopteri > Percopsiformes > Aphredoderidae > Aphredoderus > Aphredoderus sayanus. The sequence continues at coordinate 8,472 of JAODUG010052461.1, forward strand.
TTGGAAAACCACACTTACAAAACCTTTTGGAGGTCAGAAGGGACTCAAGTAGCTCAAGTAATTTTGATCTACATTTTACTGAGATATTCCATTTTCAATTTAAACAAAGTCTAGGTGGCACAAAGACAGTGAGTGGCATTAATACTATACTACTTCTCATGTAGGCTCAGGGCAGTGTAGAGATGGGTGGGATCATGTTTTCATTGGTCAAGCGCTGCAAAGATATGGATAAATTCCTTGCTGCCAAATTCAATGGCAAGTAACTAAAAATTAAAAATCTAAGAAATCAGCTTTGTGAGGAATGGTTCATGGAGCACTTTTCGTGACGTCATAATGCATTTCAGGGGATACCAGCTTGTTATGGTATGTGGATACCAGATTGTTTTACCCCATGACATGGGGTAAAAAGTATGAGCAGATATGTAGGTCCAAAATAGACACATTTTTGATCTTAGCCTGACCTTTGACCTTTAGAAATGAGCAAGTGTCAGAGATGGTGAGACTGTAGGTTACAAGTATGCCAAAACTCACAACGTTTTACTGTATGGTTGTAGGGGTTTCCCCAGGCTTCCAATCTAGAATAAGAAGAAGAAGAAGAAAACGTACAATAACAAGAAGGGCTCCCACTTTGTTACTATTTACAGTAAATAGTAAATGTAGCAATGTAGCTAAAGTAAACATACTAACTACATCATCCATATGTGTAAGCAAGTGTACTGTGACTATAAATAAATAAATAAATATGAATTAAATTATGCATTATGAACTAAATGAAGACCTCTCATAGATAACAATAAAAAAGGAGGAGTTACCCTGCCCGGAGGAAGTCTAGGGCATCCGTCTGGAGCCAGGCGGGAGGGCTCGCCGGCGAGAGCGCCTGGTGGCTTTGCCATGGAGCCCAGTCAGGCAAAGCCCGAACAAGCAACGTGTCACCCTCCTCTCCATCCTAGGGGCCCACCACTGGTGGGATGAACCGTGGGGGCCGGATGCGCTGCCACATGGGTGGCAGTGAAGGCCAGGGGCCTGGACAGACCAGACTCGGAGGCTGGGACATGAAGGAACCGGAACTTGTGCGGGAGGTGGAGCGCTACCAATTACATCTGGTGGGGCTTACCTCTATGCACAGTCTCAGTTCTGGAACCCTACTCCTGGATTGGGGATGGTCTTTATTCTACTCTGGAGTTACCCAGGGATTTTCAACTCACACCTCCGGTGGAGCTGTTCTGGCATCCCTGTGGAGGATTGAGACATTGAACCTGAGTGTGAAATGTTCAAAGCTTCCATTGCTGTAGCTGCGGCAGAGAGCTGTGGTCTCAAGGTTTTAGGTTCCTCAAGGGGCAGTAACACTCGACACCGGTGGACACCGGTGGTCAGGGAAGCCGTCCGACTGAAGAAGGAGGTCTTCAAGGAGATGTTATCCCAGAGGAATCCGGAGGCAGTTGCAAGGTACCAACAGGCCCAAAGGGCTACAGCCAAGGGCCGTGAAAGAAGCAAAGCAACGGGTGTGGGAGAAGTTTGGAGAAGACATGGAAGACCGAAGGACTTTCGGTCGGCACCAAGGTGCTTCTGGAAAACCATCTGCCACCTCAGAAGGGGAAAAGGGGAAACATCCAAGCTGTGTACAGTAAGGATGGAACACTGTTGACCTCAACTGAGGTGGAAACAGTGTGGTGGAAGGAACACTTTGAGGAACTGCTGAACCCGACTAACACGCCCTCTATGGTAGAGGCAGAGTTGGAGGCTGATGGGGGATTATCATCAATTTCCCTGGCTGAAGTCACTGAGGTAGTCAAACAACAACACAGTGGCAAAGCCCCGGAGATTGATGAGATCCATTTGGAAATGCTGAAAGCTCTGGGTGTGGAGGAGATGTCTTGGATGACACGCCTCTTTAACATTGATTTGAAGTCTGGGACAGTGCCGAAGGAGTGGCAGAGTGGTTCTCCCGTTCAAAAAGGGGGATCAGAGAGTGCGGGACAATTAAAGGGGTATCACACTTTTCAGCCTCCCAGGTAAAGTCTACTCCAAGGTGCTGGAAAGGAGGGTTTCGCCGATATTCAAACCTCAGATCGAAGAGGAACAATGCAGTTTTCGTCCTGGTTGTGGAACAACGGATCAGCATCTCGCAAGGATCCTGGAGGGGGCTTGAGAGTATACTCATCCGGTCTACATGTGTTTTGTGGATCTGGAGAAGGCAATACATCGGGTCCCCAGGGAGGTGCTGATGTAGTATGGGGGGGAAGGGTTCCCTTCTAAGGGCTATCCAATCACTGTAGGCCCAAAGCGAGAGCTGTGACCGGATTCTAAGTAGTAATAGTATCGGTTTGCATCTGAGTGTGAAGCAGCTGGGATGAGGATTAGAACTTCTAAGGCCATCGTTCTCAGCAGGAAACTGATGGAGTGCCTACTCCGGGTAGTCCTTACCCCATGTGAAGGAACTCGGAGTAGAGCTGCTGCTCTTTCAGGTTGAAAGGAGCCAGTTGAGGGTTGAGGTGGTTTCTAGGATGCCCCCTGGATGCCTCTCTAAGGAGGTGTTCCAGGCACCTCCAGCTGGGAGGAGGCCTCGGGGGAAGACCCAGGATAAGGTGGAGAGATTATATCTCCACACTAGCCTGGGAACGCCTCGGGATCCAACAGTCGGAGCTGGTTAATGTGTCTCGGGAAAGGGAAATTCAGGGTCCCCTGCTAGAGCTGCTGCCCCCGCGACTCAAACTTGGATAAGCGGTTGAGGATGCATGGATGGATGGATGGATTATGAAATAAAAGCCCCCTAAAATGAATAAATGTGACATAATGAATTAAAAGCCCTTTGAAATTCATTATGGTAAAATTATGAAATAAAACTCCCCTAAAATACATAAATGTAGTCGTAGTATTCAGTAGGTAATTCAAAACTACTGTATAGGTTATACTTCTGTAGATCTGCATTCGCCCTGGGGTGTCTGTTAGAACGATTTATTGAACAGTACACAGGCTCAAGGTGTGAACCGTTCTGGTTTAATGGTGTGTTAAGAGTGTGGTAGTTCGTAAGTGACGCACAGAACACACACACTTGCACTTGTTCTCTGATCAAGGCGGAGGGGACACGATCAAAGCCAACCTCCAAACCAGCGTAATGCATGATCTAGTGTCCTACAGGCTTGATTACTCACTTGCAGTGCGCTGGCGGTCACTAGATGGCAGTGTTTCCTTTGTTATATAAGCCTTTTCAACACGTAGTAATAGAACATTTTTATTTTGAAATAAAAAAAAACGTATTTATTGGTTACATTGTCGCAAAACCGCACGCCGTTCACAGTAGGACTTGAATGGGTATTTTAATCCAGTTTTACTTTGTTTTTCTGAGTTGTATGTATGTGATGTGAACGACGGCGTTTTAGGCAACACAGGAGACGTTAAGTTCTAGTATACTGTGGTTGCTATTATAGCACAAGTTTTAGTATGGTGTTATCCTCAGATGCTGGGTTTGTGGGGGTTGCTCCGCTTGACTACAACGTAGAGTTTATGTTCATCCACATGCTATACAGCCCACCAGATAATCCCTAGTTCTTCTTATCTTATTCTGCAATATTATGTCTTGTAGTTACTCTGGCTCCAATCTACTACCACTAGGCTGGCAGGGAGGTAACGACTCTCCCAGACCACTCTTCTCAGTTGGGGGTTCCCTCCTGCTAGGTGTGGTGGTACCTAAGCCTTCTCAGTTTCACCACAATATTTATTGCTTGATTTCTTTATTTCATAGCTTTATTTTTTTATTTTTAAGTTATTTATTATTCTGTCTATAAATAAATATTTACATATGTATGTATTTATTTAATATTAACTTAAATTGTATTTTATATTTATGTACTCACTTGTCTGGTAATAGCTAATACTAATACACGAGTATCTCCTCACGGCCAATAACTGCTCATTCTGTGTACACGATGAACAAACATCTATATTCTACACAGCCCTGGCTCTGTAAATGGGAATACAAACATGGTTTTGTTTTGTTTTCCTTAACTTAACATATCAACAATCGTTCTCCTTTCTCATCCCTGACTCTACCTGTAAAGCTTTCAGACCTGCATGAAACTGTATGATGTCTGGTGTCATGAGCACCTAGTGACCAAGTAATTTACAATAATAGTAATATTAGGAGGAAAACTGTTTAGGATATTATTCATATTAGACCTTCTTCAAAATGTTACTCTCAAATTTTGTCTGGAATTCCCCTTGTGGTGGTAACGAGCATTACAAATGCTTATTATTTTAGTTTGGTTTGAACCACAGAGTGTGCATGCTGCTCCCACACCCCAGTGCTGAGTGCCTCACACAGCCTTATTTTCCATAATAAACTCTGTCATACTGTAGATGTGACTTATCTATAACTCAATTAAGAACAAGCAGAGAGCAGGGTGCTGTTTGTCAATGAAATCAGCAGTAGATTTACCAACGGGCAAATATCACGACCACCATTTCTACACATGTCAACATGTTGTTAGATCATCAGAGCATATTCCCAACTTATTTTGGCTTGTATCATAATCACCTTTGACCTGTACAGTTAATGTTAAATAACGGGATAAAAGAAGGGCCAAATTGACCTTGTATCAAACAGGTGTATGAATGTGAATTAGATAATGTTATTTATTTTAGCCATTGCCAAAACCATTCTGACTAATCAAACAATACTGCCCCTCATATTAGGTGACCCTGTTTATCTGCTGTCTGCCTCTAGGCTAGGGGCTTTACACACAATCACCATGATGAGGCCTCCATACCAAAGTGCCACTACCTGCCACTACCACACCACTTTAATCAAGCTAGTGCATCAGGGTCTACCCTTTATGCATCTTCATTGTAAAACAGACAATTATCAGAGCACACCTCTGGGAGTGGTTATCAAAGGGGGATTTGGACCTCACTGGATTGCTGGATACATGTGTGGGGGTCTCACAACAACTGGGCCTTAGAGTGTGGTCTGTGAATCATAAAATAATAACAACAAAAGTCAAGGCTAATAAGACCAGTACCAAGACTAAGACAAGCTCAGTCCTATACTACTCAAGAAGATATATCTTCGTCTATCTTCTATACAGTATAATGTTTTATGATTACAATCAGATGGCAGGCTGTCAGATGTCGCTATATGGTTCACTTCCAATGAATAAAAGTTTTACAAGTGCAGACGTGCTTGTTCTTTCAGACTTGAGCTGAACCAGTAGGGAATCAACTGGACCACCTGAGGTTAATCTGGCACTAAAAGGATTAGTTCCAGAGCACACTTGCTATACTGTTTTTTAGCACACAACTCTGATTTACTGTAGGCTACTACTGTGGCCTTTAAGAAGTATAGCCAGTGTCTAAGAATATAACTCTTAGTGAGTAGGCTTCTTCTGTTACAGGCCAGAGAACATACAGTCTGTACTGACTGGAATTGATTTTGACTTGTACAATTGTACAGATCAGTGAAGCATAAAAGGCTATTCCTCTTTAGGATGCCATGTTCAGTAATATTTGTAGTAGGCTACACCAGTATATTGCTAAATTTGCCATATTTTGCAGTATATTCAGTAATCCAATTTACAGTAACTGCAATTAGGGGCAGGCAGGTATCTTGGCTCAGGTTGGTAGCCTTGCAATTTCCAATTTGACTTCACTGCGGGTATCAGTATGGACAGGCTTCAAGTCCATGCGCTTGGTCTGAACCACCGGAGGTTCTGATATCTAGCCTTAGATATGATGTTTGCCTGTGATAGATGGTGATAAGGCAGATGGTTCATCCAATCAATTGCCAAATATAATTTTGAAACTGTCTGCTCTTTTCCAAACAGTTTCAATAGATGGCTTCCCACATGGTATGTTAACAAACCATATGTTCAGGTTACCAGGTTGGGGCTTAAACCCAGGACCTTATGTGCAGGTTATCCAGTCCATGACCACAGTCAAAGTTGATTAATTTCAGCCTAATGTAAGGAAGTGTAAATCCAAAACATACAGTAGATACACCTTTTTGATTAATTGTATATGCACATAGAATACCGTATGGAAGCCAAGCACTTGTTTATTACTTTCAAACGTGACACAGTTTTCTTGCCACCTTGTGGCACATAGAGGAATGGTCACTTATGCGCGTTTTCTACCAAAAACAATGTCCTTCTCTGGTACCCGTACAAGATAAGACAGACGTGTATCTTCCATGTTTACGCAGTGAAAGGGAAGTACATTTCACTCAGTTACAGTAGCTATGTACTCATGTTAGGCTATAACAGCTTTACTTTGAAATGTGTCACTAATAAGGTAAAGGCATTTAAGGTAAAATGTCATCCGATTCAAGATTAGAATTAGAAGAACATCAGACTATGAGTAGTAGTGACACTGGCTTCATTTGCATGGAGCAGGACGCAGAGTGGGGTGAGTATTTCTAGAAACTCCCTTTCCCGTAATTACATGTACATATTCTATTGTCAGTGGGGAAACGGTGGCTATTCGTAAAACCTACTTGAATGCGAAACGTCACAATAAAGTGCTCACCTGTTGGATAGGCTATATTACTTTCTGGCTGCTAACAGCTAGCATTTAACTGGTGATGCAACCTATAGTACAGTATTGGTTTCTGGGTGAAATATTCATAAAGGCTAAACCGAACAGCACTGAAAGATTTATAAAAAGAACAACATAATATTACAATGCAATAAGTACGATGCAACTATTTACAGGTTAACGTTAGTTGACTTCTCGACGGTAGAAGTGGTGAAGTGTGTGTGTGTGTGTGTGTGTGTGTGTGTGTGTGTGTGTGTGTATACATACAAGAAGTTATTTAACCGTCATGACGTCCTCCGGGTCAAAATGACCCAAATCACTAGCTCTTTGTGGCAGATTGAAGACGCTAAACCTAATTCTACAGCTTACACACACATATGATGTGCACTGCTGACACAGCAAGGTGTG
>JAODUG010052472.1:0-15406 GCA_027564795.1 Aphredoderus sayanus
TACAGCCCGAGGCTGATGTACAATGCTCACGTGCCAATGATCTCGGACATGGAAACTTTCTGTAGATGACATTGTTTTTTTTCTTCCGCTTTTGTTTGAACAATTTCTTCTTCTTTTTAAAAATTTAGTTATTTTTCCTTTAAAACAGTTAGGGTTCATTGGAACGCATTTCTTTTAGGTGAATAAAACATGCGGTGAAAAAAAAAAAAAAGAAACCAAAAGGAAGGCAGAATGTTACGAAGTAAAGGAGAGGACAGAAGCAGCCGTGACAGTTCTAGCGGTGGTTGGGTTGCCGTGGTGGCAGGCGTGCTACGCTTTCCCTCAATGCTAGTTCACGCCTCACCCAGGTCAACCTTCTCAGTACAGGTCAGACGCGGGCCCTCGCGCCTTCAAATACCCTACTCCTCTTTTCCTCTCAAGTTAGCCGTTTGTGTTCCCCCTGACTGCTCCTGTTAACTTGGTATGGCGGGAGAGGGACAGGCGCGTGTTGTTCTCAGGGTCTCGGGGGATAAGGGGGGTTGATGAAGGTATTAGACGGTGATGAAGATGGTAATGAAGGTGGTGGTGGTGGTGGTTGTTGCTGTTGCCGTTGGTGGTGGTGTGGCTGTTTACATGGCCTGACTGTTTACATGTTCTTGACAGGTGTGACATAATTGCGGGGGAACATGCCCGTCTGGCCATGGCAGCCTCCCTTCCACCAGTTGGGGTCAGAGTTGTCCAGGACCTGGATGAAGTCCCCACGTCGGAAACCCAGCTCTCCTTCCTCCTGAGGGTCAAAGTCAAACAGGGCCTGCACATATGTGGGATGCTGGGAGAGGAAGGGAGAGAGAGAAAACATGACTTCAGAATAGAGCTGCACAATTAATTGAACATTGTACCTCGATTATGATTAATTGATGATTATTGTTTTTTTTTTTGCCTTAATAGTTCATATTTGTACTGTGCTTAACTATTTAAGTTGGGATGTTTCTTATGATAAGAGTGCATATGTGATTTTAAAATAATTGAAGGAAACACTACATAGTTTAACTATATATTATTATTTATTGAACATTTCAAAACAATTGAAATTAAAGCACACATTGCTTGAAGTATTTCATAAGAACAGTCTTATGAAAAGTTACATTTTAGTTTAACACTCCCGCTGTCATCAAAATGTTTTATTTTTTGTTCCAATAGAGAGCGCCAACCACAACACGAACATATGACGTTCTGCGGTATTACCGTTGGTTGCTTAAACTTTTTATTTAATTTTGCTCAGTGTCATCTTTATTGATGACAAATGTGTCCAAACCACAGACACTGCATTTGGTTTTGGTACAAGCTGCTCCTTTTGCTCAGTTTCGTTTATATTGCTATCATGTCACGGACTGGCCAGGGTCGCATGACTACACATGCGGTATTGTTTTTAACCCTTGTGATGTCCTTAAAAATATCACATTTGGCCACCCGGCGGCGCCATCTGATTGTGTATGATTTTATGTGTTTTTTTAAATTGGCATTGCTGTGGGTATTTATTTATTTATTTATTAATTATTTTTGTATGCATTTGTGTTCTTTTTGTGTGCCTTTTAACCCTCCTGTTGTCCTTGGGTTTCAAACACACACCTTGTTGTGCCAGCAGTGCACATTGTGTGTGTGTAAGCTGTAGAATTAAGTTTAGCGCATTCTATCTGCCACAAAAAGCTAGTGATTAGGGTCATTTTGACCGGAAGGACATCACAAAGTTGAAAAGGTGCTCTAAGTAAATATTTTGAAATTAAAACAATCAAAAAATCTACCAAATTGATCAAGGCAATGTTTAAAACGTCCTGTGATTGTATTGACTTCTTACGATAGCGGGTGGACACCACTACATTCTGGTGATATGCTGACCCTAGCGGCTTGGAATGTAGAGTGTGAATTAGATGGCTGCCCAAAACTACATAGAGCACCATTAAAAAGGGAAAGGCTATTAACTGAAAAACCGAAATAACCGAAAATGGAACATTATGTCGGTTTGAGGTTATGATTTTCGGTTTCGATTAATTTTCGGTTAATTGGCCAGCCCTACTTCAGAATCAACAGTACGAGTCATTGAGGGTCAGTGGCGGATCAGGTCAATGATTCCCTGGAGAGGAGCTGACTATATCTCCTGAAAGCTTTAGCCCCTAACATTGACTAGGATTAGACTGTCTAGCAAATGACTTCCAATTAAGATACATCAAAAAGACAGATGTCAATATACAGTCTATACTCTCTACCAGCCCTGCTATTTTTGCCTAACTAGTCAAACATGGAAAGTATTCATAACTGCATTTTTCCAACTTAAAAAGAAGTGACATTTTGATAATCCGTTTGACTCTGTTACTTCCTTAACGCAAATGTTTAGGGGAAGAAAGAAAACATGCATGTGCATGCCATCGTTTCTTAAAAACATACTTCTAAAATGTGTTCAAGCCCTACAGATAGTATGAATTCTGAAGTACCGGTATGTGTACCGTTTAATTTAAAATATTTCTACATTAAGTGTTAAGTTTGTTTTTGAGAAACTATGGGAATGAATGCCAAATAAAAACACGGCACAACATGACATTAATGGGATTAATTAAGGGTTAATGCCATCTTGTGGACTCAACAAAAAGTTCAATTCCATTTTGAAATGACAAATAGTAAGTAGAAAAACCACACTTGCTGCATACATTGGCCTCTCGTACCTGGGTGACTTGCTCAATGTCACGCAGGAAGATTTGCTGGTTGCGCGACACAGAGGTGGAGCGGTGGTAGTCGACCAGCTCGTTCAGAGAGTTAAACTTCACCACCCACAGGAAGTACTTCCCTGCTCCGTCGCGGAGGACCTTGAAGTGCTGAACGTCGTTTCCAAACCTGGAGGAGAGGTGGGAGTGTAAGAGTGTGGAGGAACAATGGGCACACACACGGTGTCTATGGCAGCCCAGCATAGTTGCTGAGAAACCCTCACATCAGACCACACATTCAAATGAGGGTAGTGGAATAAGTTATGCAATATTCATCATGCCTATCACTGACTGATAAGTGTTTAATCTAAAGTGGAGCAGGTCACCTATCAAGATTAATATCTGGGTCACACTTTACATATGGACTAGTGTAACCTGTAGTCTCTTAAGGGAACATGAGAATGGAGTAAGATTATTTCAAGGGAGACAGACAAAAGGGAAATGACTACTTAAAGTGTCAGCTAAATATTGCACAAGAGAAAAGCTGCTGACATGCAGGAAAAGGAGGGGCTAACTATACTGACAGGCAGCGTGTTCATTTTGGCCACCAGAGGGCAACACTGACACTGAATAAGGAAGTGGAGGAAGTATTTCAGAACTAAGTTTGTGTACGAGCCTATTACAGGAGGTTCCTGTGACGACATCACACTTGACTATTCATTTTGTGTAGCCTATGCTTGTACTTACTTAACAGAAAGCGAGAAATCCCCTGGTGCACTCTCACTCTCTCGAATGAGAAAGGCTCCATCGTGCCTCTGTTTGTTGAGCATCTCCTCTGCCTTGGCTCGGGGAATCTTCCCAAAGAACCACCTGGAGGAGGAGAGCACAGGCTTAGAACAGCGGTTCTCATAATTTGGAACCCACATTTGTTTTTAGTACTCTAAAGAATCACGTCACAAAAGATGAAAGACTTATCAATTATCTATAAAAATGAAAAATGCATTCATTAATTTATATTTTTACATTTCTTTCATCTTTCAACCACTAAAAGCCTCCCTCTGTCCCTTCGGTAGTCCTGACTAACACTTTGATAGCCACTGACTAAGAAGCCAGGTCATATAAACATTATATTATGAAAACTATGTCTCCTATAACAATGAAAATGAACATTTAACCCAGTGGTTCTCAAATTTGGGGCTGCGTGATTGTTTTCATTGCAAGTTGCTTAAATTACCCAACTGTCATTTTCAGAGGGGTCACAAAAATATGCCTGCGTGAGTAACAGTGTTAATGTTACAGAATTAAAAAGGACATGCTTTATAAAGAAGGACACTGTGTAACCCATGAAACAGCAGAGATAGCCAGAACTCTAAACTGAATTTCATTAACATTTTGCCCACAATGCCACAAGTGAGTGTGAAAATAAAGTAACAGTAAAAAACGTGCATGATTTACCCTTTAGGCTTAATGGAATTACAAACCAACACACAACAGCTGTTTCAACGCCGTTATTTAGCTGCCATGAATTTATTTTTATCAGCATGAGCTAATAATACTGTATTGGCAAATACATTCAAGAGAGTTTCCATGCAAGAGAGAAGAGAGCTGGAGAACAGCAAAACACCTCACTCCTTTTCATAATTAAGAAGTACAGATAGATCAACGATGGCATCTTGGCTACTTTGCACAAAAGGCCCTTGTCGGCAGCATGTACAGTACAGTTCCCTGTCTGATAAACGCCATGTCAGGCAATTTACGGTGCCCTGGAATCACCAGGCCCCCGTGGAGACAGCCTGGCACCATTTTCACAGTCATACGCAAATCTAGGAAGCCCGTCTTACACACAAGCCTGCACCTCGGTGGCGGGGGTGGGGAGGGCACAACCCCAAAATCCTATATCCTTATTACTGACAGTGAGTCAAGCAGTGTCACAGATCTAGTGTGCTAGATAAAAGAACAGATAGTACTTCACATCAATGGCCATGCTGTATTGCATTGTGTAATACTATGTGGCAGTGTGGTGCATCAAGTTGTCCCTGGCATTTAGTTCTGCCTGGTACTTCTCCACTGTATCCAGTAGAGAGGATGCAGGGCAGGACCCACCAGTAGGTCTTTCATCATGCACCAACTTGTGCTTGTCGATACACGGCAGTGTAGTGTCAAGGAGCAGTGGGGACACTGTCATCCCCATCTGACTGCATGCGCCCACGCTGCAATCCTTACCAGCTGTGACAGACGCCCGTTGGCCTTGCACAGTTCTGTTTTCGCGTGTGGGGGCGTTTACGGAGTTTATAAATGATTAAGTATTAAAACACGATGACAGAAGATTTATCATTTAGCTTCAGAATGGAGAAGTTGCTACCGAGAGCTGTGCACACACATGCACACAACCTTCTAAACGCACCACAAATGTAAAATGCAGGGCAGAAGCTTTAACACACTGATGTGAATCATGTCCTGTGGTTAGACAGAATTTATTTCACTTACTTCTGTCACAGACCAGCCATCTCTGACAGTGTGCACACGGCTGAACCATAAAGACATCGATTTGGCAAAAATAACTTTATTTCACAAGTTACAAAGCACCAACTATATACAATGTGCTGTTTCTCACATTGACGCATTTGAAAATGTAGTCTTAAATTAAACATCTAAAATAATAAGATATGACCGTAACAAAAATAAATACAACTAATAAATACAAGACGGCGTCTTTTGGTAAACCTCTTATATTCCTGTCCCTTTATATCCGTGGGACAGCCTTTTGGGTCAGGCCCTAAATCACATCTGATAAAGCCACAGCAATGATGCAATAGGGTCAATATTGTATTAGGCCTGAAAGGCCCGAGTGTAGTCGTTCAATGGCTAATCTGGCAATGAGACCTGTTCCACAAGTACTCAGCCAAGCATCCTCTTGTGCAATGTAACCCACACACAAACACGTGGCAGATGCCTGCCTACTGCAAAACAGCAAAGCTAGTATGAGGGTTTGGAAAAGACAGTAAAAATCAGCTGAGTTAATGGAATGAGGACCTCAATCTGTTAATTAACAGACTCTTGGCATCGGACTAAGGTGTGCCAGTGGGTGGGACTCCAGAAGGGCTACCATTTTTAGTATTGTTACCATTCAGATCATCACCATAAATTAAATGCTGCAAACATTTTTTTTTAAATAAAGAAAATGTAAACATAAATGTTAATATGCCACCTCTCCAGGCAAATGTTTTAGCTGGAGTTGAAAGGTTGGCTTTTTACCCCAGCCAGAAACAGTAGCCTATGTGTCCACTAGTAACACATCTTAAAAGTGCAGATGCTTTACTGTGGAACGCCACATGAAACTGTACGCCATTCTTTCACTGGTGAAGGCTTCTGCTTCCTTGACAGTGGACAGCAGTGCGCTTGATACTTACGGATGGGCCTTCATCTCTATGTAATTCTTGGGGATGAAGCCATCTTTCCCATTTAGCTCTGCCTTGTACCAGTTCTGGTCACACTCTTCATTTAATACCTGGAAATGACAAAATAAAAAAAGAAGGTCAACCTAGGACTGAATCAAGTAAGCAACTCCACTAACAGTACAGATTAGATGTACATACATTTACGTTTCATGTATTAGGGAGACATACAATGTATAGTCCAACCAACAGTAGCCTAAATGGACTTATCCTGATGGAAAATATAGTTGGCCATTTTTGTGACCCTTCTATGAACAGCTTCAACAAATCAAAAGTTGAACGCAACAAAACCCATTCACAGTTAAAAAGGTTTGTCTGATATAATTAGTACATGTAAAACTGCCCACCACCTCCAACATATTCTCAGTGACATTGAGATAGTAAAGGCATTCTTGCATAACAGGGTATGGGTGCACTGCAGGTGTGGCAAGGCAGTGGAGCGTCAACCCGCGGGTGTGCGTGTGCGTGTGTGTGTATCTGTATCCGTGTGTTTGAAACATTAACCCACGTGCTGCAGTAGCACATTCACCCATTAGGTGGTTCATGAATGTCCCAACTGTCCACAAGAATACTGTAAAAACCATCGTTTCCTCGTTGCGGCCACTGGTCAATCACGTGCAAGGCTGAAACAGCACGGACAAATGTTTCCCCCCTCGTTCCTCTCCATCAGCTCATTTGACTCTGATACCATTTCCTGGAATTAGCTATAAAAAGGTATTAATAAATGATATGTGCAGTAGGATGTGTGTATTTATTCAGATAGAGGCAGAACATGAACATTAGAAAGGCTGCATGTTGTGTGGAGGAGAAATTATAGTATATTTGTGCACACACATCAATATTTTAGAGAATGATACAATTACCACTGTGTAGGCTTAGGCTATTGCCTTTGCCTGTGTTGCCTGTTGCCTAACCCTGCCATTTTCTAAATTCTTCTCACAGGAAATACTTTGACACACTATTCAGAAATGCAATAAAGTGTGTGGGGCATCATTTTGGCATGGACAACAATAATTATCCATATCATTATCAGACTCATTCCTCACGATTGTTAGCATTGCATTGAATTCAGGGTTACTGTTGGCCTGCAGCACGAATACACACCAATGTTTAACTTCTCATTCAGCTCAAACAGAAATATGACAGATGAATGCATTCACTCAAATTCTTCACTGCTTTCAGACTAATGTAAACAGCAGTATTAGAGCTGTTGGAGGGGCTAATAACTTGTCAGGGTCATAAACTTCACGTAGGAAACAGAGGGTGCAACATCCTTCCTGAGCCCTTAAAGTTGCTGTTGTGTTGAGAGGGAAAGGCAGCATGATGAGACAGGAAAGGAGAAGAGTGTGTGTGTGTGTGTGTGTGTGGTGGGGGGTGTAGGGAGGTAGGTGAGAGAGGCAGAGTCGGGGAAAATCCGAACGAGAAATGAAACAAGATGACGCTATGCAGAGCAAATATAACTTAAACCAAACACCTCATCTCTTTTGGCCCCGACAGAAGGTCCATGGGCAGGGAAATAATATGCACGATAAGAGCGTTCATACAGTGCAGTGCGACATAGGACCCTGCATTTGTGTGGAGAGTGAGAGCTGTATATAAGGAGACATGTTCACACCATAAAAAAGGGTTAACCGATGTTGATACCAATGTTTCAAATAACAATGCTGATAAGCAATGGCAAAATACTTGAAAAATATTTTAAAACAAACCATGTGTACACAGCACCCATTGCCCTCTTACTCGTGTCCAACCACTGGGTGTTATACTACAACATACTGATCGTCTCCAATGCAAGGCAGCCCTTCTAGCACCAACTAGGGCTTATAGATAACTACATTTTCATCAATGAAAAAACACAAAAACTAGAAAATATGTAAATGTGTAACCAGATAAAAGTAACAGTGACCCACATTAATGTTTTACACAAGGTTACATTTGCTTTTGCAACCAAGTATTGCAAGTACTGTATTGTAAGTAAGCAAAAGTGAAAAGTAAAAAGTGAACCCTCCCTTAGAACAATACAAGTCGGTTTAACTTGAAAATTAAGTGAAATATAAAACTGAAATGAAGCTTTTATTCAATAAACCACAACATTCACAATAATAAACATTAACACTCTCGCTGTCATATGGGTCAAAATGACCCAGTGCACTTGCCAGTAGTGGGCGCCAACCACAACACGGACATATAACATTCCGCAGTTGGCTCCCTCTGCTGGTAGTGTGCTGAAATGCCTTAGGACAGTAGGAGGGTTAAATAGGGTTGGGAAGGTTAAGTTTGAAATAATGTCAAATGGAAATTACTGATGTTGCCGACATTCATATTGAGCACTAGTACAATAAAGCCACTACACTGCTTAATATTCATGCCAACACAAACGGATCACATTCAAATCTAAATTTCTAATAAAGAAATGTATTTTAAAAAAGGGCGTCAGAGTGTGAATATGTACTGTTAAAAAGATTTCATCAGTGGTGCACATACCTGAAAATCTAACATAAGAAGAGCAAGACAAAGGGGCTCTGTGTGTGTCATTTAGGTGAACTGTTCATTACTTCCAAGCCAAGCACTCACCTCCAACCCAGATGGGCAGATCCATTCACGAGAATGAGGCTTCAATGAGAAGTTTATTCAGCACAATAACTTGAGCCGTCTTCCTAGAGAACCACGTCACTTCATCATTTAACCCATCTCAAATGCATTTCTGGCACTCCGGCAACACTGATGACAATCCCCTTTTCATGCCTGGCCTATCCCTTACAAGCACCCACCCCTTCCCTCTGTAATGTGCAATTTCCCTGTAGCCCTGAGCAGCTGTCCAACTGGCCTCTGTGCTGTGAGGGGCCTGGTCAGCCTGTGCCAGAGAGCTAGCAACCTGCCAGCTGTCACTGTAGTCTCCCAGCTGCTGCCCTGAATGAAATAGGCAGTAAGACTGTGTGTGTGTGGGAGGAGCATAGGCCCAGGGCTTCATATTGTGCATTGCTCTTTTCTTGGGTTTGTTTCTTAAGACAAACTTATTTTTCTGATCTCAACGTGGATTTATTATGATGATACATTGTTTACATGTGCATGTAGGTCGCATGTAATTTTGTTGCACAATTTGAGGTTTCTTTTTACAGTTATCCTACTGTTGTAAAATGTCTCAACCTCTCTTTCACATGATAAAACACAGGTATTGAAAACTATAACTTTTCTTTTGATGAAGTACATCAGGGCAAATAGTCATCCATACAGAGCATGGAAAATCTTATTAAATCTAACCACTAAACCTTTGTTATTTGAATGAGTGTGCCATAATATTTTGCATGCTTTTTAAGTTCCATCTTCAAATACACGATTAGAAATAACAATGCTTTTTGCTCCATATGATGAAAAATGAGAAGTTATGAGAAGCTTGTGCAACACAAGCCAACCAACCATTCTAAAGCCACGTGATAGCGCTGCCAGGCCAAAAGACCTTCATTTACCAGCTCTATCCTTGGATCTTGTTTTTCAAATGTGGTCTTTAGCTACAAAAATATCAAGTCTCAGAACAAAATCAGGGGAAAAACATTAAGGAAAAGCACAGCTAACATCAATAACTATTCAACAAAATCTAGTACATTACACAACCCACTATAAAATTATTCTTCAGTAAAATAACTGTCTGGCCAGTTTTGGAAGGTATCCAGCATTTCTTTAAATAATTAACTAACATACAAAGCATGTTGATAATGGTCCGCTACAGGTGTATCAGTTTTAACATACTGACATGCAAATGTGAAATAGAATCCCAAATGATTCTACAGGAAGCAGGATAACATGCTCTCTTTAGCATTTACCAAAATAAAATAAAAAATATAAAATAAAGATTTTACAGCACTATAAAGTTACAGGTTTATAGAGATATTTATTCATTTTAAAAACGCATCTGAACACAATCACGTCTGTAGGCCTATTTGCACAAGCTAACACCACGACACAAACATTGCTCAATGACCACTGATGAAAGCTGTGACTACAGTTTCCAGAGAACGTCTTTAATACCAAGAAGTGGTAGAGAAATGTATAAGAGGAAGAAAAAGTGACCACACAATGACCACATTAGTTCGTCCTCTAGAGCAAAGGGGTACTGGCCCTGCATTAGCCCTCCAGTGAAGCATTTCCTGATGACCGTTTGAGATTAGAGAGACTACAAGAGTTGGAACACAAATTATTCCTTAGCAGTAATGCTTAGTCAGCTAACTTGGTTCTGTCACAGGTAACATATCAGCTGCACAACCAGCTTGAACTAGGCTGGCCATGGTGAGGCTTACGGCTGGGATTCAAGTCTCTTGAGGTCTGCTTGGTGGCTTTTAACACAAGCTAAAGTTGCGGTCCACCAGAGAAAGAAATAGAAAAATTTGCTTTGTTGGCACTTTTTCCCCTCAGCCAGCCCAACAAGGACAGAACCACTGCATTATGTGTCTTAACACTGTCTCTCTGTATTGCCAGGCTGGCCTACACTGTGTTCATGTATTGTACAGTAGATTAACTACTTTCCTTCCTTCACTGTGCAAATAGAAGATGTTTGCATCCATTTTAAATCAGCACAACAGTTGCAGTCGTTTTATTATTTATTTGAGAGGCTACAGTCTGGGCCAGGGATAATCTCCCCCACAGCTGCCACCCGCCAGACACGGTTCCACTTTACACAGTTAGTACACACAGAGATATAGGAAGACTCAACCTCTTATTGACAGTCAAGCAGGGATTCAAGGCATTGCTCTCAACCACTCCAAAGCAACACAAAATGGTGCATGTACAACTATCAGAAGATAGAATAAAGAAATCAGCTGGCTGAGTGTGTAGTTAATGTGGTCAACCATGAATATAGCTATGAATAGGATTCTAATGTGAGGGACAAAAGAATGCTTAACCCACCAACACACTATGTTGTTGTGCCAGCAGATGGCGCCAATCGCTACATATGTCCGTGCTGTTGTAGTGCATTTGGTCATTTTGACCTGAAGGACAGCGGGAGGGTTAAAGAACTATGCGTCCACACACTATGTACAATCCACAGGGGATTGCAGTGAATCAGGACCTTGGATTATGCTGGAGCATGAATTAATCTGTGCCCCAGCCAAGTCAGTTTGACAGAAAGACAGACAAGCTAATGCTTCTTCAGAGGATCTCAGACGAAAGCCTGTTGTTGCCAAACTGTTAATGGATGAGAAACAATGCTTTGCTGTCAGTTTGCATATGCAAACCCAACTGAACAAAGAAGACAACACAGTGCACAGAGACAGAGAAATATAAAAATAAGACATTCTGAACTGAATTCCCTTATGGGAAATAAAACAATACTGAGAGACATTTATCAGATGGTTTACAAGTCATCCACTGTGATGAAAATGTAGAACTTGGATGACCCATACAAAACTCTATAGGCAAATGGACTCCCTAGATCTCATAGTCCTTGGTTTAGATTGGTTAAGAATAAAAAGCTGAGTGGGTGGGACAACCAAGTCAGCCCAGGACATGATGTCATCTGCCTATTTCAACCCATTTCATTCTGCCCCCTAAAAGAAAGATGGAACAAAGTAATGCCCAAAACAGCACAAGCTACAGTACAGTGTGTGTGTGTGTGTGAATAGGCTTAAACATTGAGCAGTTAGTAAAATAAACAGTCTACTGAACAGTTTACTGAACTATGCAAATTATGTGGAATGGAATGTTAGGCTTGGTATGTTGCTACGTCTGTGGGTTTTGTGACCATTGCACCCATGTGAGATTCATACGTGTCTGACTGAAACCCACATTTTGTTTCTGTGCTCCACAGTCAAAAGAAATTACTGACTGCAGACAGGTTACATCAGCAAGGTTACATCAGCAACCATACATAGTGTTCAAACTAGGCCAAAATAATGGATACACATTGCTCCTTCTCTCACAGCAGGGTATACCTACAAAATATCCATTACATGACTATGACCTCCTTTCTTCTCAGTGGGGCGGTATAGTTCCGGGAGATGAAGACTCCCAGAATGAATGCATCAGAAACTAACCCTGCATTCACACCAACGACAGACGAGGGAAACTATATATATATATATATATATATATATAAAGCATACCCCATGATTTTCAATGAGGAGTAGCGATTTACAGCGACAAGAGACCGTTATAAGTCATCTAGGCGGAGGCGATAATAGACTTGAGATCTATTTTATGCAAAATACTGAGTGATGCGACATGGCGACCAGCAATGGGAGTGAGGGCAGCATTACACACATTGCTGAAAAACATTATCCAACCAATAAGTAACCACAAGACAGGAACAACCATAAGCGACAGTATCTCTTTTTTTGTTATCTGTGTGAACACAGGGTTAAAGATGACAAAAGCTGACCTTAAAGAGGGCTTTATTATACATGTAATTAATATAACACTAACAAGACGACATCACCTGAGAAGTGTGTATACCGGTTATTTAACACATAATGCACATAGGCCTATAGAGATATACACAAACACAAGGATGTCAAGTTCAAAAACTGGTAAGATTTACAGTGACAAAGCTAAACAAAGGCTTTCATTGTATCTACAACGGCATATAGTCATCTAGAATGAGTAGCAATCTCTAGAATACACTCAGCAATTAGCAACAAACCTATACTAATATACAAGGCCGGACCTACCATTTGGGCAATCTAGGCAGGTGCCCAGGGCCCCCTGGGCAGAGAGAGGCCCTCTGTGATAGGACATTTGTTTTTGTGGCTACATATAAATAGGCTAGTCTACATTCCACCTCTAGTCCCAGGCGCCTTCTCATAAGAAATTTGCTCTTCGCTCAGCGTGAGATACTCAGCGGCCTACTCTTAGATAACACCGACACATTGCATCTTGCTTCCCACTCTAGATAGGCAAGGCAGCCGCGATCAACTTACTTGCTAACCTAGTAATTGCGGTAGGCTATTACGACCATTACCAGAGTTTTATATTCATAGCTCCACTTCAAACGTCTTGCCAGGCAAGAGAACTCATGGCAAGTAACAGACAACAAAGTTGGTTACATTTCCACTGTTAACCTTGTTTTATTTTACAATCGCTAGGACGTATTTTTCAATATCTGGATCCACTTCAAAACTCAACTGCAGCACGTGGAGCGAACTGTGTATCAGTTTTCATTGCAAAGCATTCACGGACTACATCTTTCAAAATTCAGTCTGAAAATATTTTTTCAAAACAGTTAAACTAAGTGTTCAAAATTAATAGGCTAAGAGACACACAAATATAGTGTGCTGCACGTTTGCTATAGGACTACATACTGTAATACTATATAGTACTCTATAGGCTACAATATTAGAATCTCTCACCTGCCTATAATATAAGCGATTGATCATGTCATACCAATGGCTAGGCCTGTCACAATAACTATATTTGTTGGCCAATATTTTGCCCGAGAATAATAAATAATAAACAATATTGTCATTTAAAAGAGCATTTTATGCCACTGACACAATTATAACATAATAGCATAATTATGTGTGTAGGCTACACCTTTTTAAAGTGTATTCACACTCTAAACACAATGACTACAGACTTCAGTCAGCAGTTAATGTATGGTCAAGTTCTAGTCTTCAGACAGTTCTACAAGATATTTGATTAAAAATAAAAATAAAAAAGGCAAAGAAGGGTGGAATCACTCCAGCGACGATGTTGATCAAGAATATAAATCTCAGTGGGAGCGCTATTTATCCGGGAGTAGTAGAAACCGTATTTTAGGAAGACATTTACCCAGTTCAAATAGATTGTTGCAGTATGAAGGCAAATAGCATGCCCTGTAATACAAACAATATTGTTAACATTGAGAAAATTTACTTGTTTTCTTATGTTGACCGGAATAAACTAACCGGCTGCAGTCTAAACACGACATACTTGCTGCCTGCTCAGCTGGACTAGTCATTAAGCTTTGACCAATAAGTGTGTGATTTGACATGCCAGCTTGGATGAAGTTAAAATAATGGTGGACTTAGCATTGGGGGTGTGTGTTTGTAGAGTCTGTCTGGTAGGGCAAAGGTTCTATAAGGTGCCTGCTGTTTGCTGGGTGTCAACAGATTTGTTATCGCCTCCTTTGGGAGGAAGTGGGTGTTAGGGAGGGCCCATGAGCTTCAGTGACCAAGGGACCCTGGGGGTACTAATGCAGCCATGGCAATATATCACCTGATATACATTATAAAAACAGAACGCTGTGCATAGACCGTGACCTGATGTGATGGCAGAGACAGCAGGCAACCAGCAAGTTATATTTGAGAGTGTAATTACATAAATACTAGTGAGCAAGTCAGACTGAGTGAGTCATAATCACTTCTCCCATGAAACGCTCACATTCTGAAGATGAAGAAATGATATCTCAGAGTAGCTACAAGGAGTGATCAACATTTTTGGCCAGCTCCTCATATACCCCCACTGTAATAACTGTATTTGTATAGCACCTTTCATACACAATGTGCAACTCAACGTGCTTTACAATTAAAAACATTTGAAAAACAAAAGGATGAAGAGAACAAATTAAACTAAAAAAACAAATAACAGAAAACAAGGTAAGCGCCATGAAAAATAATAAAACCCATTCCCTAAAGGCTGATTTGCTTTATCCTTCTAACTATCTTTGCCCCTGTTAATGAACTCTGCTAGAGGCATGTACCTGCCCTAGCCAAATCTGCTAGCGATTGTTTGCTTGCCCTAGCCACATCAGCTACTAGCGGCATGTACCTTTCCTAGCCAAATCTGCCAGCAGTGCTTTGCCTGCCCTAGCCACTCTAGGCACTCTTGGACTAGGCTGTACTAATTGACCTGTGTTTATGGATCTAAGAGCCCTGCTCGGTTGGTATTCTTCAAACATATCAGAAATGTATTCTTAAAGCATAACTTTGAAGTCTATTCTGTAACTAACTGGAAGCCAATGCAAGGATTTAAGAACCAGAGTGATGCGCTCCGTTCTTTTGGTCCTGGTTAAAATTCTAGCAGCAGCATTCTGAATGAGCTGCATCCGTTTTACAGTTTTGGGAGTTCCGTTAAGAGCCCATTACAGTAGTCAATCCGACTAGAAATAATAGCATGGATACGCTTCAACTGGTCTTTTTGGGACACCATGTCTTTGATTCTGGCTATATTGTTCAGATTATAGAATGCTGTTTTGGTGACTGCTTTGATATTACCACTTTCTCCCAGGATCATATATATATATATATATATATACACATATATATATACACACACATATACATATATACACACACATATACATAT
>JAODUG010052514.1:0-15402 GCA_027564795.1 Aphredoderus sayanus
TATATATATAAATTTTTTTTTTTTTTTCTCACACAACTGATGCATTAGGAAAATGTGAAGAGGACATTTTTACCATCTTACCCAGTAAACTATTTAGAGGATTGGGAATATTGACAAATGTGTGTTATTTCAGGGCTTACTACAACTGAACATCACTTCCAGTACTAAAACCATACAGGACTTGACAGGTACTTTCTACTCTTGTTTTCATACTACAACAAAATATTTGATTATGAACAAAGTGCAGACCACCTAAAAGGACAATAAATGTTTTTGTGACCGATTTTCTGTTTTTGTGCTGTTTGTGTCTCTAGGCCAATTAGTCCAGCTGAATAGTGATTTTGGGAAGGTTCAAAAGGAATTTAAGAGTTGCCAGAGCAGCCTCGACACCTTAAACAAGAAACTTACTTATGACATGTAAGAAACACACTTTTTATTGGATGAAAGAACTAAGGATATGTAAGGTGTTTTAAATTTTTTTTATTGTGTTGTTATATTGTTTGTAGTAACATCAACCTAACTGTAGGAGTCATTGAAAACGTCCTGTTCTTGTCTGTGCAGGACTCAGTGTAACACCCAGATCCTGTCTCAGAAAGAGCTGTGTGAAGAGAGGATAGTAGCCGCAAAACTAGAAGTTCAGAAGAAGATGGAGAAATTAATTCCTGCACAAGTGAGTTACCTATTCCCTGTAAACACACACTAACCCCAAATTATTGTCACACTTTGATTGTTTTCATCAGGGCCTATACGGGCTACTCTTGTCTTGTAAACTGTCTAAAATGGTGTGTTCTAGTTTAAGTCTCCAAGACTAATATTTGCCATATTATTAACCATAGTGTTTTAAAACGAAAAGACTATTTCTGTAGTGTATACGTGAGTTAAATTAGCATTTAGCCTTCATTTTATTCATGGAGTTTATGTAGTATGTTTTGTCTATGTTCATTCATGTGATGTTAGTAATCCTGACATTGCCCTTGACCACCATTACAGTTGAAGTCGGTCAACCGGTGCTGCACTGTGACTGCCCACTGCTCAGAAGTAGTTGGGATGAGTCAACATGCAGAAGACACATTAAAACACAGCTTGCCTTAACACAGCTTGCCTTAACGTAATGGCGTATGACGCTCTGACAGGTGCATGCAGGTCCATCAGTAACAGGGGAGGTTCTGGTGAAGAAGGATGTGCCTCTGAAGCCGGGTCTCGATGAGACAAAGACGACCTCTGTCGTGAACCACTTACCTGACAAGGCTCAGCCCAAAGCCCAGGAGCCACCTGAAACCATGACAAATGAAATCCAAGATGAGAAAATGGGTGAGGTGATACTGTTACCTCATTCTTTTGAGACGTTTAAATATTTCTTCACTTTGTACACTTGATCTTCATATTGGTGCATTAGTGTGGTAGGGATAATAATACTTCCACTCTCAAGCTCATCTTCAGTATTAACGAATGTTGCATTTTGACTACATTGCCATCTGTATTCCAAAAACATAAGTGGACCGTAGTAACCATAATAGTAAGACAAAAAACACTAGATAATTGTTACTTTAGAGCCCCCCATCCCCCATTTTGGTAGTTCCTTTTGTGGTAACAAAGGATCAGCAAGATGGTTTTCTGTTAAGTACCAAATATGGAGTAAAATAATAAAGTTTATGTGTAAAACGTGATTTAATCACCATGTGCCTATCTGTTCTGATATACTTGTGCTTTCTGCCAGTAGTGGTTCTGCCCTCTGTGAAGGATCTTTCCAAGCCAGAAGCAGCATCTGTTCCCTCCACTGCATCAGTGAAGCAGGACACACTGCTTCCACCAGTAGGTGCTGTGGCAGCCATTAAACTGCAGAAAACTACTCCCCTAGAGGATAATGAGGTGGAGCTGATGGACGTCCATGGGGAAGACACACATACAGAAGGTAACAACCAGTCTTTAGAAACAGCACATTTCTTGCATAAAGGAATATTGAACTTCAGTGAAACTCTGACAAAGAGCAGCTAATAGTACACGTTTTGAAACATACAGGAAGAAATTGTGATTTCAGTAGGAAAAGAAATCATTATACGGTGGATTGACTCTTTCAGACTTCCCTGCTGTTGGGGGGGATTATTATCAACTAATCAACATTATTGCCTTTTCCCATCTCCAGATGCAGATGCTGATGCTGGAATGGAGGACATGTTGACTGCCCAGGAAAATGCTAATGCTAATAGTCCAAAGGTTCAGGATCCAGAAGATTACGATGGGGACGAGCAAATAGGTGGAATGGACGAGGAGAAAATCCACGACCCACAGCGTGATATTATGGGTGAGTACAGTAATGCTATTAATGGAACTGAATAGGACTTGGTTTCAAAAAAGAACCTTTGCTTTGTTATTCAATATTTGTAAACGCCTTTGCTAATAAGGTTGGAGGGATAAATTGAACTTATCTTGATGTTGCCAGACAATGACATGGAACGGCAGATGGCTGACTACAATGGAGACGATGAGAATGAAGGGGAATTTGAAGCAGATAAACAAGAAGCGCTGGCTCAACACTAAGGTGAACACAACGCCGACAGCCTGCATCAAGTTCTCACTCTTCTAAAAACATTGTTTTATTGTTGTCCAACATTTGCATTGAAACAAAATATGTTTTACTTCCATTTTGTTTTATAGAGACACTGATTGGGGGGAAGAAATAATGCCTGTCTTCGCATTAGTTGACAGATCTACAAGGAGCCAGGACTTCTTAGATAACAACAACAATCCAGAACAGTTCTATACTGTAGAACATTTCAGAATTTAGTGTGGTTTTGTTGTTGTAAACATTAGTACTGGTATGTTCCCACTAACATATCATAATGACCTGCTCCCAATATCCAGAATAAGCCCTTTTAAGTAACATATCTATAACACGTTATGAAGGCGTGTCATAACCCATATAGACCTCCTTTTAAACTTGGACAATAGAGACACATATTTTAGAAATCTCAAAATCCCTTGAAGTTAGTTAAATACATTTTATTTTATTCACTGTATTTGCCTGATTGGCATAATTAGATATATACAATTGTTTTATCCCAAAAACACTAATTTGGCTTTTTATCTGGAAAATTATCTAAACAGCTTTACCTCGGTGACAGAATCCTTTGAGGAACCACATCAAGCCAGCTCCCTTGTGCTGCTCTGAGGAACAGCATTTTACAGTTTGCCTTAGACTGTCCCTGTACAGTATTTACAGTACAAAGACTATTATAGTAGAAGTGTTGTTGATCTAGGATCAGTGGGCAGAACCTGTCTGTCTTCAAGAAATTTGTCATCAATGGCAAATAAGGTTATGGCAAGGCAGAGGTTTGATAATTAAATGAAAATGCATTGTTCCTTTGCCAGGGGAGGAATTTATACTGTCACAAACTGCTTAATAGATGACTTTAGCATATAGAAAGCACTATTTTTGCCACGTAAACAAATATATTATTTGCACTGTACAACTTGAAACAGAAAGTCTTGTGCCAAGCCCGATCAATAGTTTCAATGGTTGTTACACCTTATTAGCCCAAAACGCTTGATCTGCACAAGCATTGCAGACTAAAACAGGACGATTTAAGTTGATTTACTGATGTTTGAAGTGGTACATTTGTATATATTTTACTTTCATTTCACCAGGAAGTCCCATTGAGATCAGAATATAAAATGATATACACATAATAGTAAATTCTTATGAGTGTCTGTTCTCTAATACGTCAGAATACACAGGGTGTGACAGTTGTGCCCTGGGTAGGTGTAATTGGTCAGAGCCTTACAATGAGGCTTGGGAACTTGAACAAAATGCATACTGGTCCTGGTATACATATTCAATGTGATATCATTTGTGGTACCAACTAGATAGGAGATTCTGAAAACTGCTGTAAAAATAAGAATGAAACCAATTTTCTTAAAGTAGAACAAGTTGACTGACATGCAGTAGATTTTGGGTTTTTAAGATCTGTGTTTTTATGGTTGCATTTGTAGCCCACTCAATTTTATAAACAAACCTAAATGTAATACCTGGGTAAATTAAAATAGTTCAGCTAAATAGTCATAGCAGCACTTGATCACATAGCTATCATCTCACCTTTTTAAAATGTACATACGCCACAGTCCATTGTTTCAGTACTGCCTTCTGTCTGTTTAAAAATTGAGTGGGTGGTGAAACAATGTGAAATGGGATTTTTATTTTTAAGTGAGTTTAGCACAGCAAATAGCTTTTCTTCATTTAAATAAAATAATATATTTACTTTTTTTCTTGTGGAGGGAAACTCCATTAAAGTTTTTTTTTTTTTTTTTTTTTTTTTTTTTACTGGTTGGTTGTTATTGTTATGATCATACAGATTTTTTGGTTTGGTTTACCCCCCTTAGTAAATGTCATGTTTTGTCAATGCTGTAATTGTCCACATATTTATTTCCTTGATACAGCAAAGCTCGAGGAAGCGCTGCTTTGTTTGGAACAAATAAGCATTGTCTGCCACACATTCTGTAACGCATTCTAGGACCTACTTTGGATTGAAGGTAGTTTTGTGTGTGTGTGGGTGGGGTCTTTTCTTTTTGACTTTTTTTCTTTTTTCTGATCTTTTTTCTTTCCCCCCGGGAAACAACAACAATGAACGCATTTGGGAAAAGTTTTGATTAATTAGTATAGCGTTGAAAGAGTTTAGGCTTGAAAATCAAATAAAAAATTTTTTTCTTACCATTGCCTGAAACTTGACTGATATTGACAAAAAAGGATACATAAGTCAGAAGGTTTAAAAATGTAAACATTTGATTGTTGTTAGTTGAACCTGCTTTCTTTCAATATATCCATACACTGTTTCAGTATTAAATGATCGTACCTCACATATTACACAAATATACCATTGACTGATCTTGTTTCACACTATCCTCAAGTTAAATGTGTATAAATAGTAAAATAGTTGTGCTTTGTAGATGGCATATTTGTATTTACATCCCGTAAGGAAGTACATTTCAGAATGGAAGCTGCTGCAATGTGTAATACTTGAAAGAGAGCATTCAGTAAAATGGAATACTGCAGTTCACTGATCCTGTGCTCTTGCGCTACTGTAGAAACTGGTGCCACGAATCTGCGTGTGTTAGCCCCACTCACACCAACTAGGTAGCAAAGTGTAGTTGTAGGCCATGATTGTCTCTGACAACAAGTCCAGACAGAAGACACATTTCACTGTGTGTGCATCACTCATGACAAATAGACTCCTTCAATAAGGACTGATTTTATCCCTCAGACAAGAGAGGAGAGGGAGGCCACTTGACTCTGTAGCTTCCTTCCTCTTAAGCTTTTTTTTTTGGCCACATAATGTGTAATGTGTTTCCTATTGTGAGATATCACACACACACATACACACACACACTCACAAGCATATCTCTTAGTGCCATTCAAACTGAAGGTTTGGCAGGAGGAATATATTCCCTGTGTATAAAGGGACATTTTCATATGCAAATCATTGGTTCTGCTGTGTTACATCTCCAAACAATCCAGGGATGCTGATTGGCCAGAGATCACGGACGCACTGTACAAAGGTTGAAAAGACAGAGGACTTTGACTATTTGATTTTAAAGATACAAAAGCATTTTTGTCCATTTGAGATGGACATGTACTGTGTACAATTGTAATGTACACATTACAATTTTTGATTCACAGAGAAGTAGTTTGTGCAAAAAGTAAAAGTATGGGCGATGATACCCTCTTGCCACCTGAGCAGGCCATGGGACGATAGAGTGGTAAATGGCCGTTCATCGGACAGTCCTCTCCAGTCTTTGTGACCATTTAACTGAATAGCATATTCAAATGTATACATCTATTCTTAATGTCCTGATAAGGTCCTCACATTTGCATTTAAAACAGATAATTGTAACTGAATGTTATACTGTAGGTGGCCTTGATAACAACACTGGGCAGACTGATTCAGGGAGGGTCCAGCCAATGAAATTGTGACACGGAGAGATAATTGTGGGATTTTTGATGGGAAATTAGTTCAATATAAGGAGTTGAAGCATCACAATTATATTCATTCCCAGTGACTGAGTTGTTCCAGAAGGACCATGATGACAAACGTTTTTCTACTTGCGATGCTGGCTGGTGAGTAACTACCTATTTATTAAAGAAAGGCAAGCCTCAGTCTGTCAGGCTATTGAGCTTTTAAAGCTCAACTGGCCAATTTTCTTTTTCTCTCAAATTTTATAGCTGAAAATGTGACCATGTGGTCATTTGACAATCTTTTCTCCTCCTTCTTATTAGGTGCAGCCTCTGGTTCAGCCATTGAGAAGAGAATGGCTGGAGGGACATCATGTAACAAGGAGAGAATGTACCACGTCCAGGTGCAAGTGGCAGCAACTAAAGGTGCCATCTTCTGTGGAGGTGCTCTGCTCAACACACATTGGGTGCTCACAGCTGCTCACTGTGCAGGCCGGTAAGAAATGGCCAGCAGGTATCTGGTTAATAATATAATGTCATAATTTGCTTGCTCAGCATCTGTTTCAAGGTTTGTCACAAAATCTGCATGTTTTGGTGATACTATATGAGTGAGATGTGTTTTAGACTATACCCAGTACAATATGTATTATTTTTACAGGCGTAATGAAGGTCTGCAGCAAACAGCTTGTGAATGAGAGGAAGAAGTGTACCCATTGGTCAGACTCATCCAACTTTCATCCTCTTTTACAGGGATGTGATAGTGAAGATTGGCCTAAACAGTAATCCATCCCCAATCATGTCCTTTTTTATCAAACTTTTTTTTAAACCAGATCCCAACCCACAGCTTATCAAGGTTAATCAGCAGTTTACCTTTAAGGATGAAGAAGAAAAACGACATGACATCGTGCTCATAAAACTGAATAAAGCTGTTTCTGCTAAACTGCCTACAATCAGTCTTCCAAACAAAGATACTTGTGCTGAACCAGCTATAGGCAAGGATGTTCGCATTGGAGGCTGGGGAACAGAGAGTGCTGACCTTGCAAGTAAGATAAAGTTAGGTGCTTCACATTTAATTTACATTTCATTTAGGCAAGTAAAGCTTTTATTTCTAATCTTTATAAACACCCAGATGAGAAAACCCCCAAATTGCTCAAATGTACATCAACTACAATTGCTGCATGCCGTGAGAATCAACCAAATTCCAAGTATTTCGCAGAAGAAACCAACAGTATGTGTGCCTTCAAATCTGGTGCGGAGGTGTGTCCGGTAAGGCAAATATTTATGCTGTGTATTTTTACCATACACTGTGCTTCCTTATTTTGTACACTATATGGTGTATTAAAAGGCAACTCCTCAACTGGTGAGTAATGACCATTGTGTGTGTGAGCTTAGCACTACGAAAACATTATATTTGGTTTGTAGCCAGTACATGCCTGCCCCAGCCCTACAATGTGATAGCTGGCAATCCTCTCTACCCCTCCCCCTACAGCTCTTATCTATAAACATAGCATTTGCCCCAACCCTGGTCCTGGAGGCCCGCTGCCTTGCATGTTGTAGATGTACGCCTGCTCCAAATCAGCTGATTCAAACGAATGAGTCGTTATCAATCTCAGAACCCTGATAACGACCCATTCATTTGAATCAGAATTGAGAAAGGCTGGGCTAACACTGTTCTCTCCCTGTACAGCCGACCACACTTGTGTGGACAGTTACATTTCAAACAGTGTTCCAGGGGGCTATAACACATGGGACTGTACCTTTAAAGGTAGTTTATTAAAAGTAAATGTACTGTTTTCCAGGGAGATGCAGGTTCAGCAATGGAGCTGGATGGGCTACTCCAAGGAGTCATCATCACTGAGCCCACTGACACGTGCACATCATCCATAAAAATCCTAGATATTTGTTTCTACAGAGAGTGGCTTGATGAAACCATGCGTAAAAACGATCAATGAAAAGATCTCTCCTTACAGGAATCATTTTCCTATGTTCTATTCATTGCCGTGTATATAGTGAATATAAAGGTACAGTAAATATCTACTGTATTTTACTGTATTTGAGAATATGGACTACACAAGCAGTAAAATACTGCTTATGAGTTGTGTAGGTATAACCACTGAAACATATTAAGGAGACCACATGGCAATACTTGGATTTAAGGTTGACAGCTATGCATGGTACAATATGCATGAATATGCATGGGGGAGGGGGGTTGTGGTTTATCATACTTACTGGATTGCATTAATTCATATAGTCATTTGATGATAATCTGACATTTGGTTTTTTGGCAATTTGCAATTATATATGAAAATTTATCAATATCTATGCATTGATTTGCATATTATGGGCTATACCCTCTATCTAAAGTCCTGCAAACATCTTTTCCAACCATTGTCAAACAATTACATTAATACATCAGGTGAAAATGCTCTGGGTATTATTTATGGTGGGTAAACAAGTGAATCACTTTACTCTGTTGTGGCAATTCACCCTCCTCTGTGGCCCATAGGACAATACAAGGGATAATTATGTGGACTGCAGTTTAAACCATGTTAGCTAACACTATTATAATATCATACATGTTTCATTTTGATTATATTCAATTGTTTCATCATAATGTTCTTGGCAAGCATAACATGACCCAAAATAAATAATAATTTCGATTAAGTTATTTTGTTATATCAACATAATTTACTAAATATTAGATTTTTGTTAATTAAAAGCTTTGATTATGAATTACTTTTACTATTATTAACCAGTTAGTTAATGATCAAAATAAAAAGTTGTTCTGGACTTTGTCCTAGAAGTTACTGGGCATACATTTTGTTGTCCATAATATGCTTATTAGTGCATAGTTGCTGAGCAATTAGCATTAATACATAATACATACAGTATATGTCACAATACAAAAAGGCATTTTTCTGTGGTGTAAATAGATCCCACAAAAATCAAACCATTTTTGTGGTCGTTTTCTTTTTTTACTTTTAAGTATGTTCAACTACATAACCTAAACAATATGAATAGTGGGGAAAATTATGTTGCTGATACTTAAAGGTTCAGCAAGCTACAGTATCTTTCATGGCCTACTGCAACAGTGCTGCTGGGTACAAGCCCTGTAAAGCTTCAGGACATGAGGAAAACTTAAGTCCACTGTGTTAAAGCTACAGTATCTTTCATGGCCTACTAAAGCAGTGCGGCTGGGTACAAACCCTGTAAACCTTCAGGAAATGATGAAAACTTAAGTCAACTGGGTTAAATAGGTGGTAGGTACCTGCGACTTTAATACACATCAAAGTACAGAATATTAAAAACAAAAAGAAAAAGGCATAGGAAAGTCCTTCAGTCTGCTGTGTCAGAAGTCTTACAAGACAGATACCACCCGTCACTCAAAAATGTGACTAGTGATGGTCAGTGTTGAACTGTTGACATGCCCAAACTTCCTAGCTGAGGCAGCAGAATCAGATGATCTTGACCACAGGGAAGTACTTATGAGCCGAGAAGTCAAACTCTGGTAGAACCTGGTGATAGGGAGAACACAGTTACTATACAAATACTACAGAGCTGTCATAGTAATCTTGTTAAGTTGCCCATCAATTACAGCTTTCCAGATATCCAATGCATGAATGTTGTCACAAATGTCTTTCTAACATTTGTTGCCTAAATGTATCAAACTTTCCAGTTACGTGCATTTTGGTGATGCTTTCTATAAGTGAGTGGACATATTATATAGTACACATATTACATATTAGTTGTGAACGCAGAATCTGGCTCATGTCAGATGCTGTATTGTACCTTGGTCTCCTTCTTGTGTCCTCCAGCCAGCAGCTTCGTCACTACAATGTTGGGCTTTGCCACCTTCAGGATGCGGTTCACCTGTTGTTAACCAATCAGTTATCGATAAATGCCAACCCATGCTTATGAATATGATCTTGCCAGCTATACAAATACAGGAGGTGTGCTATTATCACTGTGTGCTGACCTCTGGGTCTGGGCTGGCCACATTCTCCAAGATGAGCTTGGCCTGCTGGAAGTGTTTGCTGGCGGCTAGGTAGAGGTCGGCCGAGCCTGGCGGAGGACTGTACTTCTTCAGGTCAGACATCTCCTGCAGAAACATGGTGGGCAGGGAAAGCAGAGGGTGTGAAGGTCACATGTACAGAGAAATAATATTTGTACTGCCCATAATCACATTACAGTCTCAAAGAACTGCACAGGCCTAAATTTTACATGGAAACAAACGACCCCTCCTTAAACCTTGTGATGTACTCCGGGTCAAATTGACCCAAATCACTAGCTCTGTGTGGCAGATAGAATGCGCTAAACCTAATTGTACAGCTTACACAGACACACATGATGTGCACTGTGAGGGTTAACCTGGTGGTGGTGTTGAGAAGGCAACGACACGAGACACAGGACAATAACACATATAGGTTGAGAAAGCAAAAGAAGCGGCATTTGCAATATAGAGCATCTGGTCAGTAGGTGATCACCCACAGGAACACTACCTTAAACTGGATGTAATGCACAGGTGGGGGGGTGACCACGCTGTTGAAGGGGGCGAAGCGATGCTCGTAGCGGACCTGCTCGCTGTCGAGCTCAAACTGGGGCTTCCGCACCTTCCCATCCATGTCCAGCGCCACCATGGTCTGGAGACACACACAAGATGGACATTCTCTTCAGTTCACAGTCAAACCAGCACCAACATGACCTTCCCATCCAGGCTCCAGTGAAATCGCGTTCTATACAGATTAGTTAGAAAATTATTTCCTCACAACAAAACACAAACCAGAAGCGTCACTGATATTATGTTACTGTGATACAACTCACACACACACATATACATACATATACATACATACATATATAAACATATACATATATATCTCAGATGTGCATCTAAAATGGATTTTAGAGATACTATATGAAATAAGGAGATGCATACATTTGATTAACACATTTTGATTGATTGGTGCCTTTGCCCTGCAACCATCTCTGCCCCCTAATAGACACCAAAACTGGGACCGCTGTGTTAAACAAAGGATAATGCATTAAATAATGCAATATTAATATCTCTCATACACTCTCATACACACTCACTAGAATATTATTAACATAATTGATAAAAGACATCACTGCATTTAGAACTAACAACACAATATATACAGAGATAAAAATGTAAAGTAAATAAAATAAATGTTTGGTCTTCTACCTTGTACATGCCTGCACACATGTTTTGGTACGCCTGACTCATGGTTATCTCCTTGCCGAGTGGGCGAACTGCAAAAGAAGCAAGTCCCGGATAGTCCACAAAAATAATTGTTACACAGCATTGTTACATAGCATTGTTTCTTTTGTGTGTGTGCGTATGTACATATGTATGTACATATGTATGTACATATGTATGTATGTATGATTAGCTATTATTTGACTACAAGTCAATATATATAATCCAGCAACAGTCTTTTCACACTTTCACACTAGCTAAGAGCATTTTTAGAATGCTCTTAGCCCTGGGCTAAGTGCATGTTAGCCCTGGGTTAATAAAGTGTTCCTACTGGCACAAACCTGGAACATTCCAAAGCTTTTAGCCCAGGGCTAGCTGGCCCTGCCTAGGAGAAGGGTTAGCCACGGGTTTGCAGGGTTAGCTCCTGAGTTCTTAAGGGCTAGTAGAAGTGCATCCTATAGCCCTTGGCTTAGGTTAACCCTGGGTTAACAATGTGTGTGTGAAAAGGGTCTAAGTTAACCCAGGTTCAGCTCTTAAACCCAGGCTAAGTATAGCCTATGGATAATAGTATGCAGTGTGAAAGCCTACAAGACACTGTGCCCATGGAAAATGAACCAGTGAGTTCATATAAATAATGTATGGTCCTGCACAACAACCCCTTCCCTCGCCACCAGGAGGCTCTCTACCTTTCTTCTTCTTCTTGGCTTTCTTGCTGCTGCGTCCTTTCTGCTGCTCCTCTAGGATCCTCTCCTCTGCCATCTGGGAGGAGTCAGCCCTGCTCAGGGTGGACATCAGCCATGCATACAAGAACTCTGAAAGGTACCTGCACACACACACACACACACACACACACACACACAGAGATATGTTCATTCTGCCTGAAGCCCTCAACAGAAAACCTTCTAATGTGAGCAGTGAACAGTGTGTTTGTACCAGTAGATATAGTAGTATTCGTGCATGCTGTACAGCTCCAGTTCGAAGCCGCTCAACAGGTACTGGATCATGATGCGCAGGTTGTGGTAGAGGATCCAGGTTCCCAGACAGGCTAGATGCTGTCTCTGGGGCTCCAGCTTCATCAGCAGGCTGTGCAATGCTGCATCTACCTTCTCTGCCTGCACGAGGACCCACAGGAAGACACTAGGCTCATCGTCTTCCAGGTAGAGTAGTGAGACATTCTGATTTAAAGACCCTTATTATTAAGTAGCCTACATGTATTGATAACAGACATTAATAGTGTTTCAGAATGGATCCCCAGAAGAATTGGTTTTACAATGTAGCTGCTCCAAGCTGGAAAATGGAATGTACTATATATGCCTACTAATACAGCCCAATGTTTTCAGTCTGTAATCGCTCTTCAGTAAACATTTTGCCATTTCATATAACTGAAAAAAATTCTGACAGGAACTGAGTGAGATGCAAAACAAACCTCATCCTGTAGACTAGCAAACTCCTCCAGGATGTGTCCCAGCTTGTCTCTCTGCCTGGCTCGGTTGTGCCCATGAATCTGGATCAGACTGCAGAATGGCTAGAGCAAACACAACACACACACTAATCTTCACTATTACCATATTTCAAGTCTGATTGGATCAGCAGACTGCATGTTATCAAAACAACCAATTATGAAAAAGGTGTCAGTTGTCATGTGTTCGTATTCGTAGACATTCATCATTCAATGTATGATTCTACAAAAACCACCAGGAGCTATTCTCTAGCCCTGCCTCTACTGCAAGTGACTGCAACTTACACTACATTTCCCAAATGTACATTCATTATTGTTTTCAAACAATTACATACCCTGGAGCAATGGGTGACGAATGAGTCAATATAGTCCTTGGCCTGGTGATTGTTAAACAGACAGCACCTAGAGTCCAAGTGTACACACACACCATCAGAATATTTAATATAACCATTTATTTACACGTCTTAAAACGTATTATTTTTTAGGAAGAAAGTATAGTGAGAAGTAGATAGAGGTATACCATCCCAAGTGTTCCAGACTTACTTGGAGGAGAGGACAGGAGGGCTGACAAAATATCTAAGGGCATCTTTGATCATATCCTGCATCAAGTGGGTGCCAAACACCTTCTTATTATCGATGAGGAATGTTGTCTTGAGTAACAGAAAGAATTTGGTTTAGTAAACCTCAAGTCATTTCAAATATATATAAAATTAACTTTATTTATCTTTTTAGCTCACCTGTAGCAGCGATCTGGACAGGACACAGGGAGACTGCTCACTGAACTCACAGAAGAAGTCCTGTACACACATTGTTGTGAACAATGTGTGGATGGTATAATAATATGAGACGAGCCACTATGGTAAACAAATCTGTGACTACAATTTGTTGCAACTACAATATCTTTGCAACAGCTCCAACAACCTGTCGTAAGGTGTGTTCATGCATTTAGGCCCTCACCAGTATGCCGTGCAGATTGGTGGTGTGGATGACATCACAGACAGTCTTGATGCGTTCCATGAGTTTGCTGAAGTAGGCCACCATGTCCTCTCTCTTGATGATCTTAGCGTAGCGAGGGAAGGTGGGGGGCAGCAGCCTCTGGTTGACCAGGGGCTCAAAGCCCATCATGATGGGATGGTCTGCAGCATGCAGGCAGAGGTAAAGCTTTATTCACCTCAAACGACAAGTTTCAGAGGGTGAAAGAATGGCATGTCGCTTAAACTGGGGTCGTCCATGTGTTATTGCAAAGTCCTTATAGGCAAGTCTGGCCACTCGACAGTCATTTTGCTAACGCCCCCAGACAAATATTAGGAATACCGTATCTAAGTGAATATGGAGAGGACCATAACTGCAATTACTCAATAGCTCAATGGTCAGTGGAACATAAAAACTGCATGTATACAATCACCACAAGCAAAATATGATTAAAAATTGGCAGAGTTTGCTCCAAAATATGGTTGAAAAATATTTGTTTTCCCCCACAGGTTATACTTCTACTATCGACTTGCATAAGTGCAACCATATGATTGGCTTAACCCTCCCGCTGTCCTCCGTGTCAAAATGACCCAACACACTACCTTGTTACGCCAGCAGAAGGCGCCAAACGCAGCACAGACATATAATGTTTCACGGTTGGCGCCATCTGCTGGCGCAACAAGGTAGTGCGTTTGAAACCGGAGGACAGCGGGAGTGTTGATAGGTTAAGACTCGACTGTTATCAGGCAGAAGATTTGGCCACCATACTTGTCATTACGGACTTCTCCCAAAGAGTTTTATTCAGCCTGTCTCTTCTATAATGCTTCTGGTTATTGTTTGTATGCCACACACTAACTTGGACAGCTGGGGGAGAGCGCACGTACGCACGCACATGCCTATCAGGTGGTGGCAGAAGGAGAGAGCTTGCAGTATCTGTGTTACCTCCTTTAGTGGTGTCATTCTGTGACTGGATGCCGTGCCAGATACTAGAGTGGATGGCTGATAAGAGGTCAGCTGCCTGAGCCATTAGCTTCTGGGCTTCACCTACGGAGCTGGTCTGATAAGGACACACACAAACACATATACACAGACAGTTTGCTTTTAGCAAAAATATGACACATACTGTGTGCACCAGCCTGGAGGACATTGTGCTTGGAGGACTTGAAGCTTTCCAAATCACTAGATAACAATCAAAGTGTGAATCGTTTTATGTGAAAGTGTCTGAGCTGGGTCTCTTACCTCTTTCTTGGTGAAGGCGATCAGTGTGGTCAATAGCAGGCGTGTAAACTTGATTCTGTTGAAAAGTGCCAAACACTGCTGGTGCTGGGAAAATCATGGTCGCACACAAACACATATACATGTTTAAGTAACAAACTAATATCCTTAGATGGCACTTGAAGATTCACGAGAACCACTAAATCAGATGGAGATCTTTCGTTTCTCTGTAACACCACCCAATCAGTTATTTATGGAGCATGATTATTCCATTGGAATTACGTCCGTTTTACTCTCCTTCTCTCTCTTACATATATCACAAAGGCAATTCCTGCCTTCCTATATTCTTAATTGTCATTTAATGGACCATGTTCTTACTTCTGATATTAACTAGCAACAGGCAGATACATCCATACACAGACATTCCTTAAAGCTGCAGTGTGCTCGAGATACACTTAAAGTCTTACCTCCACCTCCACCTCTGGGTCTCGCTGTTCACCCTGGCGGCTGCGTGTGCTCTGTGTGTGAGAGAGAGAGAGAGAGAGAGAGAGAGAGAGAGAGAGAGAGAGAGAGAGAGAGAGAGAGAGAGAGAGA
>JAODUG010052536.1:0-15399 GCA_027564795.1 Aphredoderus sayanus
CAAGGTGTGTGTTTGAAACACAAGGACAACAAGAAGAGTAAAAGGCACAAAAAAACTACATAAATACATAAAGAAATCGTTAATAAATAAATAAATACACTCAGCAATGCCAATTGAAAAACATATAAATAATACACAATCAGATGGCGCCGCCGTGTGGCCAAAAGCAAGATTTCTGAGTACATTACGAGGGTTAAAACTGTCCGATATGTTACCAGAACAGTTAAGGCAGATGTTTGACTTCCCAAGATCCATTCATCCTTTGTCCTGTATAGTGTGTTCTACGGAGAGTTTTATACTGTATGAGTTGTAGATTGGGATTATTTGTCATTCTAAAAGTATTTAAACATATCTGCCTCCAGAAGTTTTGGTCTGGGCTAATGGATAGATCTTTTAGGAGGTGCTTATGTTAGTGCTTTAAAGCAGGTATGACGTTTAATGCTGGAGCTAATGAATGGCATATCAGAGAGTTGGATGTCCTTACAGATTGTTTGTTCCATGTCCATCCATGATTGGTCCAGGGGGCTTTTATCCATATTGAGATACATTGTAGTCTGTTGGACATGAAGTAATGAGCAAAGTTTGGGAGTTCTAAACCATCACTGTGCTTT
This sequence comes from Aphredoderus sayanus, assembly GCA_027564795.1. Taxonomy (NCBI): domain Eukaryota; kingdom Metazoa; phylum Chordata; class Actinopteri; order Percopsiformes; family Aphredoderidae; genus Aphredoderus; species Aphredoderus sayanus. The sequence goes on from JAODUG010052536.1 coordinate 612, forward strand.
TTGAAGAGTTTTTAAACTGATTCGTGGGGGTTTATTTTTCCACAAAAAGTTTGAGATGTGCGAGTCCAGTGACAGCAGAGGGTTTGGTGGGTAGCACTGGAAACAAGTATTTGATTTTAGGTAGTACCATCATTTTTATGGTGGAGACTCCCATGAGCGATATGGGATATGTTGTCCATCGCACAAGGTCGTCCTCTATTGATTTAAGTAGAGGCACGTTGTTCAGCCATGTCAGATCTGACAACCTGGAGGAAATATTGACACCCAGATATTTAATATTCCCTGATTTTAGCGGAGTGGTCGATATACTCTGGAAATCACACATTACAGGTAAAACTATGGATTTACTCCAGTTAATGGAGTAGTCTGAGATGAATGAGAATATCTATGAGTGTGATTGTCTCAGAAAAGAGAAGTTTGAGTTTAGAAGAAAGAGTAATACATCGTCTGCATAAAGTCTTATCTTGTGGTGTAAAGTTTTATTTGAAGTCCTTGATAGCGGCTGCTAGTGGTTCTATAAAAATTGTGAATAGCGAGGGAGAGAGTGGGCAACCCTGCCTGATACCCCTCTGAAGACTGAAGCTTGGAGAGGTATGATCATTTGTCCTGACAGAAGCTCTTGGGGAGCTGTATAGGGTTTTAATCCAGTCTATGAAAGAGTTTCCCAATCCAAATTTATGTAAAGTAGCTAACAGAAATGTATCCTATCAAATGCTTTCTCTGCATCTAAAGAAAGTATACCACTTAGTGCTGTTACCACTTTGAATATTATCTTAACCCTCGTAATGTCCAAATCACTAGCTCTTTGTGGCAGATAGAAGTTGCTAAACCTAATTCTACAGCTTACACAGACATATAATGTGGACTATTGGCACAACAAGGTGTGAGTTTAAAACCCGAGGACAACAGGAGGGTTAAAAGGCACATAAAACAACACAAATACATAAATAAATAATTAATAAATAAATAAATACGCACAGCAATGTCAGCTATTTTGAATTTGTTTTATGGAAGCAGATCAGCTGAGAATGAATCAGACTAAAAGAAAGAAGCCTGCCTTATTTGGTAAATGTACTTTCATCGAACAGTGATCTGGTGACCCAAATAGCCAAGCTTTTAAAAATTAGAGTTGATCCCTGTCCTGTGGCCAGAAATCTAGGAGTTTTGTTTGATACTCAAATAAATTAAGTAAAGAAAGTAATCCAGTAATCTTTCTTCAAACCAGTCTTTATATAATAATCGTGATAAAATCAATACTTTTTCTCAAGATTGGAACTTGCAAATCTCCTGCCTAACTTTATTCAGTAGACCCTCTTCTGCCTCCAGGTGGTGCTGAATGCAGTAGGCTTCTGACAAGTGTAAAGAGTCCCTTGTGGTTTTCTGGTCAAATTGATCTGTTTCAAATTTTCACTAAAATAAAAATAACAAGGATTTTCTTTATTTTTTTTACCTTGAAACTCCATGGCCTTGGCTTATTTCATGTGAAGAACATGTAAAAGAAAATGTGACAATCTGACCCGCATATACCCGGATACATATAGTTATAATAGTAATAATATAGCTATATATAATGGCGGTTCCTGAAGTGGTTAATGTTCTGTATGCTGCATCGGTTTTTCAGTTTTATCTGAACTGGAGAGTATGTCTTCATTGAAGACCAAAGAATGGCACTAAAAGCTTTTCTCGATGGAAAATATATTTTCACTCATAGTTTGATTTAACAACTGTATTGGTTCACAGGTTTGTACAATCACCTGTTTTTTTTTTTAAAGTGCCTGCCCTATTCACACAGTTTGAATGGACAGCTCCCGAGAAGCCGTCGACGTTGTACTCTATGCAACAAATCAACAAGGTTATGAGTAACCAATCATCTGGCCCACAGTACATCATGGGAGGGACAAAACAAAGAAAAAGCCTCATAGCCAGCTATACCAAGGGCCTCTTGCACAGCCAGATGAATAGGAAGAGCCCTCCAATTTTGTCTTGTCTTGTTCCTAGATAAGTGTGATTTATGCCACCCAAGTCTTTATTTTTGTGAATTGTTTACATAACTTTATCACAAAAAATGAATGACACTTCAATTGTTAAATGTGATCTAGCAGATATTATTGCAAACAGTCATATTGTATCTATATTTCTGGAAATGTAGGTACATATGTTATATATTAAGCGTTATGAATGTAAAGTTGTATTGCTATTGTTTTATAAACCGCAATAATGTCCCAGGTCTATTTGACCCAAACAGTAACCAAAGGGTTAACTTAACCCTCATAATGTCCTCAGAAATCTCGTTTTTGGCCACACGGTGGCGCCATCTGATTGTGTATGATTTATGTGTTTTTCAGTTGGCATTGCTGAGTGTATTTATTTATATGTTAATTATTTCTTTATGTATTTACATAGTTTCTTTGTGCCTTTTACTCTTCTTGTTGTCCTTGTGTTTCAAACTCACACCTTGTGTGCCAGCAGTGCACATCATGTGTGTGTAAGCTGTAGAATTAGGTTTAGCGCCTTCTATCTGCCACAAAGAGCTAGTGATTTCAGTCAGTTTGACCCAGAGGACATTACGAGGGTTAAGTCGTTCCAGGCTGGATGAATTAACCTTCGTGATGCCTTAAAAATATAATCTTGAACCACCAGGCGGCGCCATCTGATTGTGTATGATTGTATGGTTCTTTTAATCGTCATTGCTGTGTGTATTTATTCATTTATAAATTTTATGTATTTGTGTTGTATGTGCCTTTTATCCCTCCTTTTGTCCTCGGGTTTCAAACATGCACGTACATCATACTGTATGTCTGTGTAAGCTGTACAATTAGGTTTAGCGCCTTCTATCTGCTACAAAGCACTAGTGATTTGGGTCATTTTGACCCTGAGGACATCACAATTGTGGTGAATTGTGACCATGACAATACATCTTGCTACTACGTCCGTGGGCAAAGGTTTAGGTTGAAATGTGTACGATATATGTTCCTCTGCCATTGCTGATACATTTGCTGCTACAAGTGCATATGTATGGACATGGTGTGGAGGTACAGTATATTGAGTATGTATGTACTGTACATTTTGAGTCAAGTTAAGCTTCAGTTTTGTTTGTTTTTTTGTTAAAAGAAAATAGCATAGAAGCTATGCTAAAGTTTCTAAAGCAGCTTTAATATTAAATTAAAACAATTTAGTGGTTGCTTAAAATTCCATGTCTCTACCGTCTCTACCCAAACCTACACCTATGGATATGACCACATTGAGTTGGGTTGACTGAGAGTGCAGAAATTTGTGCTGAGACACGAATGAAACCGTGAACATTCTAGGTCGCCACATCTGTATATCCTCCACTCTCCACCCATATCTGCGCATCTGAAGCCCCTGTGACAAACACTCACCTTGAGTGCTGAATCACACATCCCCGAGGCTGGCCAACTCTGCCTGATGAATTTTCTCAGGAAAGAATGGAAGGGTCATCTGAGAGGTCCACCCAATGTGAGCGACTTTCATCAAACCACACTTCAAAGGAACTGGCTGAAATTGGAAAACGGAAAAGGTAGGGATTCGTGGATCATTGCTGATTTTGTCACAAAAGGCAGAATGGAGTGTGATGTAAACAGAAAACAAACAAGCTAACATAGATTTTATGATAGCCAATGAATTAGAGATACTGCATGCAGGCGGTGGATGTTTAGATAATGTAGTCTACTCATTGGTAACAAAAACCATTAATCTTTAGTGTGGGAAGTTATTCTGAAAATGCAATATATTACTAAACGTTTTTCTCCTTACTCTAGTTACAGTACATTATTACTTAATGAGCATAGTGTCTTGGTATCTCTTAACCCTCGTGATGTCCTTAAAAATATCGTATTTGGCCACAAGGCACCGCCATCTGATTGTGTACGATTTGTGTGTTTTTTTAATTGGCATTGCCGTGTGTATTTATTTATTTATAAATTATTTCTTTATGTATTTGTGTTGTTTTTTTGTGCCTTTTAACCCTCCTGTTGTCCTCAAGTTTCACACACACCTTGTTCTGCCAGCAGTGCACATCATATATCTGTGTAAGCTGTAGAATTAGGTTTAGTGCCTTCTATCTGCCACAAAGAGCTAGTGATTTTGACCTGAAGGACATCACAAGGGTTAATGTTGTTGTTAGTTATATTAGAATTTAATTGCAAGCAAACGGCTTATTTAACAACTTTTAAGTGCTTTCTTGCAATTAAAGTCACATAGGTGAGAAATATCACATATGTTATCGTATCTTTACCACTAATACAATTATTTTACATACTGTAATTCATCGTAATTCATAGTAACACATTATAAAAATGAAACTATTGCATATACACACAGTGATTAGAAAAATGTGTGCTCATGCAACCATGTTCTTATAGGATCATACACCTTCTCAAGCTGTGCACAAGATTTTAACTACAGGACAATTCGTCTTATAACCTTTATTACTGCTGAGTGTTGAGTTAATTTACATTACTGATATTTTATAAATCTTACCGACAAGTACAGAAAGCTAGGTGCATGAAGGTCAAACACAGTAATGAGCTGTCTACCATAAGCCCACTCTGTCCTTAGTAACCACAAGAATACAAGATGTTGCTTTAATTTAAATGTTAATAACAGTCTGTATTGTTAATTGTTATATTAAAATTATAAAGATAATGTAATGGATTAAATGAATACATATTTTAATATAATTACATCTTAAATGGAGTTATAATAACAGGATCTATATTATAATGAGATTTCAGCATCAACAGCAGTAGAGGACACATTGTCTGTGTTTTTTTTGTACTGGGCTCACACTGTATGAATAATGCTCAATAGAGCAACTTATACGTCTAGTTTGGTATTTGCTTTGGTATTTGCTGGAAGTGTGTCAAAAATACATGTTAGATTTTCTAAACTTGATAGAACCTCCTGACGGTGATATTGAAAAATGGTTTGCATGGAAACCAATGAAACATTGAAAAGATGGTGCAGACACACCAGCACTAGTTTCGCTTTTCAATGTTTCATTGGTTTCCTACTAGTCTGAACCATAGATGGGTATTGATATGATCAGAAATTGAAGATCTGTCAACCAGACAAGGTCAGACAGCTCTTCCTGTGGTTGCCCTCTGTCAGAAACTGGTCAATTTGTACTCCCAAGGAGAAAAAGCTTTTGTGATAAATGACATCTGGATCATCTGTCTCAACGTCCGTAAGAATGAAATAGGACTGTCCAAGGTTGAGTGCTCTTGTGCCAATAAAGTTCAAAATCCTCACAACAGTGGCTGTGTCAAACTCAAGCTCTACATGCTTTCTGCTCAGGGACAGGCGGTGAATAATGTCATAGCTGGTATTGGCAGAGGGGAAGGGTGAAACCTGTTAGAGCCATCAGAGCTTGGGTGTAGGTGTTGCTTTTGTAAAAATCTTACTATATTTTAAGGGTGTGACCACATGCATTTACTTAATAACTTTTACTTGACAAATTTGTAATAAACACTAAATAGTAGGATGCAAGGAATACTTGCATCCTCCTATTTATTCATAACTCCTATCTATTTATAACTCATTTGACAGCACAGATTGAGTGAAATGAGTTGCTGCCAAGTTGAGTCTGGAAATCAATGCAATCATCTTTTATTATTTACTTAAGTCATTTGAATCTTCCCAGGCTGCACTTCAATTTAACTTTTAACAAAGTTTGTTATAAAGTTAATTGTCTTTTTGCTCATGCGGCCTAATTCCCATGTCACTTGAGAGAGTGATGACATATATTAATGAGATGGATATAGATATTTGGTTTGTCCGTGCTCCTTAATTTCATTAAGGTATCAGGACCATATCTGGCATTTTGTTGGTGAGAACTAAACTGTCTACACGGGCATCTGGAGTCTCTCTCGGAGAAAGTAAATTAAGCATATTTTCAACTACCCTGATTGAACGCTGTTTATTTTGTTTGTGTTCAACTTGGAATAATGGCTGTAGTAATCAGTTATTTGTGGAAATAAAAGCATCAATTACATTTTAAACAATGTTTCAATTAATGGAAAACAGACTTTGCAAAAAGCAATAATTAAAAGAATCAAATTCAAACAGTTTTTCACAGATTTCAACAGTTTATCTGCCGCTACGACTTTTTTGACACTCAACAACCAGTGAAATCAGAGCTCTGCTCAATAAGGATTTATTGCACAGTGTTTTCCCCATCAAAGACAATTCTTTCTTTGTCACCAGCTTTGCCACTTGAATATTAATATTTTATCTAATGAAAATAACGACGATTTTAGATGTAGTGAGTATATGTAGGGGTTATAATTGAGTTAGTCACTGTGAGACCCTAAATTCAAATGGATTTTTTTTGTCTCTGGAGAAGTTGGGTGTGTGTATCCTTTTCCACTTTTGGTTCCTCTGAAAATTTTGATTTTTGCACGCAAAATGCATATTCTTCTTATCTTAGATATTGCATGTACTATACATATTAATGTATACATTACAATAGATTCTTATATCATCACATCTATTTTGTTTCATAGCACATAAACAAAGTGTATACAGTATATCACTACTACTACTACTACTACTACTGATAATAATAATATGCCTACTGTATGTAATTTTACTGATTTGTTTTTCTCTACCCTGTTGTATCAATATGCTCTTTTAATGTAACTGAATATACCTTCTACAAGGCCTCATAAAATAAGTTCCATAGTATTAAGTAAGAGCTTTCATTATGCAAAATGAGGTGTGTATTCCATAAAATTAGAATTGATTTTAAAGTCCTCTCCTTACATATACGTCCCTCAATGGGCTAGGACCAAGTTATATTACTAAACACTTGTCAGTTGTGTTCCCTAGAACACTATGGTCATCTGAAACTGATTTATTGAAGGCTCCCAATTTGAGTAAAACAAAAATGGGGGATGCAGCCTTTATTAATTATGCTCCAAACCTATGGGAGACCAGTTTTACTGACAATTGTAAACCTTTTTTGTTCTACCCTTTTATACTTGTTTTAAATACATTACTATTTATTTTGTTTTCTAATTAAATCTTTATTTTATTATGATTCTCCATAGCATTTGGAACATAATAATCTTATACATTATGCATAAATGTAAATACAGTACGTCTGGTAATGTACTACAGTATGTACTACGTAATATTTATTTGAACTGTACATAGGAAGTTCACACAAACTCTGCAAGATGTCTACTGTATGATTCACTTGTACTTTGCGGCATTTTCTGTAAAGTACATCTTAATTAGTTTATTTAGTTTAGTGGTATTATTTTATTTTGAATATTGTTTGTCTTGTACATTTAATCTCAAATTGCAATGAGAGGAAATGTTAACAAAAAAGGATCACCCCTGAACATTTTTTCTTCATTCCGTTTTTACCCAATCATGATTGAGTAAAGTTTCTAATGCAGCCAATATTGTCAAACCTTTAATGCATACTCACATTGAGAAACAATATATTTTTTTATTTTTCAAGACAAAGGCAACAATAGAGATCCACAAATAAGGGTCTTCTTCCTAATAAATGCTTCTGAATCAATATGCTCCATGCCACCTTCTAAATAGTGTCCACATTTTGCTCCGCAAAGTTGCACATCTCATCCTCAAATTGACAGCAACTAATCTTCCACTTTTGTTTTTCAGAGTGATCCACTGCTGATTTGATCCTGGTGTGTATTGAATCTATCAACCTTTAAAAGTTAACAAGTTGTCTGGGGAAATGCCATTTGTTACCAGTTCAATAGGAAATGTCAGTCTGATAAAATGGTGAGGCCCTATATGTGTCAGTTGCAACAGTTAATGTACAAATAAGTATGAGACTGTTTGAGGGCTTTATGAAATACTGGAAATGTTTACTTTAATTGTAAGACAAACACTATTGATATGATTACTGTACATATACTGTATATAATCTGCAAAGAGTTGGGCATACTGGCTATAGTTTTCTGATAGCCTCAACTTTTTGGCTTTAATGGAACCATAGTTAATATGATTACCTAAACATACACATTTATACAGAATATATACATTTAGTATCAAATAGTGTATTGTACTGTAATCTTTAAAAATTCATCAAAGGTTGTCATATTAAAAGTAAAGGTTTTATACCATGGAGGTTCACCATGGTAGCCTCGCAAGACCATCCTGATCTCGCAAGCTTCAATTTAATTCCACGCGAGAATCAGTCTGGAAAGGCTAGGGATCATTGCAAATGTAGTCTGAGTAGCATCTGAACTTTCAAATCAGCGTCGTAGTTATTGCTACAGGCGTGGTTTAAGTGTGACGACAGAGAAAGCAACTTCGAAACTTAAAAATAACAATGGTGGATCCTAAAAAGCTTAACGTAGATGATGCTATATCATCAGTTTTATCTCAACTGAAGACTATATCTTCATTGAAAATAGAACAAACAGCATTGAAGGCTTTTTTAGATGGAAAATATGTTTTCGCTTTACTCCCAACTGCCTGCGGCAAAAGTTTTATTTCCTACGATGTCATATTGGTTTGAGTGGTTGAAGTTACAGTGACAGACAAATGGTTTATCCAATCAACTGACAAAATGTTTATGAAAGAAAACGTCCTAAGGACGGCTCACCAGATGGAGTTGTGAACAACAATCCATCTGGCATGTCAAGTTATCACCATGGTGGATGGGGCATGTTTGGTCAGTCATTCCTTAACTGTATAGCAGTGGTTCTGTTCTAACCTTAGGACTAAACTAAAATATAATTGTATTATAATGGATTTCAAACCTTTGTGCAGTAATCCACATTTTTTAACACAAACTAGCAAGGGACAAGATCATCATCAACAACAACAACACATGAATAGTGGCAATCACGCTAGCTTTTTTAGCTTTCAAATAAAAGCACACCATACAGTAAGTTCGATAAACATATAAAACGGAAATAAAAGTTGTATTTCTTTAATGGAGCTGAAGCACACGTATTGTACGCAACCCACTCCACACCAGCTGGCGACCCACTTTTGGGTCAGGGCCTACAAGATGAGAGTCAGTGGTTAATAGGGCTACTTTTGTGTATTATTCATCTAATGAAAGCCCATATTCACATGTGAAAACATATCCCTGCCTAATAAAGCCCATACACAGAATCAAACACACTATGCTCCCCAGGCACACAGTCCTGCACAGTGGGGGAGCTGTGCAGGACTGTGTGCAACAATTGCATCCACAAGGGATGCCATTGTTGTTTTTGGGTGTGGTTGCTGCCACGTAACTCAGTTGCGGTATGCAAATGCGGAGTGGTATGTAATATTTTATCATCTATTAATTAATTTAAGTAGAACTTGTATAGCGACACACACAATAAACTATTGTGTGTTGTATTATTGTAACTACTGTATATACTATTGTATTTTTTATATATATATATATATATATCAATCAATCATCCATATGACCCTTCTAGCTAACAATATCAAAAAATACTTTGCTATCAAGATTACCACAGTCAAACTCTTTTCTTTATTTGAACATATTGATCGGTCCAATGTATATGTTTCTTTCAATTATAGAATTTGGTTGTTTTTAACTGAACTATACAGTAGCATTCCAATGACAAAGCATAAAACTACGGTTGTATTATTTTGTCTGTTTGTTTGTTTTCATCTATGACAGCACTATGTAACTACGGTATAGTAGTCTAAATTATGAAAAGGTTTATACAGTAGTACTAGAATCTGTAAAGCCCTAATAACCTTGCAGACTCACACTGAGTATGTGCTGTTGCTGCCAGTTGTGCACATATGTAAATATTTTCAAATAAAGTCAGACATTGGTCATTGTTATTATCTTGGAAAATCTCTTTAGATTCTTATCATGTCATGTCAGGTTAGTGCTGAAAAGCACCAACCTGACATGCACATAATTTTAAATGGCTATTCTTCTCCCAAGGGAGCACCCTCACACCGATGCCCTTAGTTTCCCTCCACATATAAAATTATTATAAAATTACCCTTGCTACACAGGTTGAATTTTCAAAACATCATGTCCAATGCCCATTATGCCATGATATCCGCAATCAAATTCTGTAACCTAACCGAATGTGTTTTGATATTAAACTAATATAATATTTTCCACCCACACTGTAGTCAAACATGTACTGTAGGATACATACATTTAAATGCTCTGAAATTACAAGATTTCCGCATCTGCAACACAAGTCAAATAACAATGAACTGGGGATGGGCAAAGATAAAAGAGCTTGGCAAACAATCAATATTTTGTGTTAAACAAATTACTTTTTAATGGTTGAAGTGGGGGTGTACTATAATTGTTTTAGGCAACTGGGGTCAAACGAAAGAGGCAAAGGGGGGCTAGGATGCAGCCAAGCCACATTTGTCTAGTACTTTAATCTGAAAATTGTTCTTATTCTGCCAGTGAGAAGGAAGACTCTTACTGTACAATCGACATTGATTCAGACAGGACACTGGTAGCCAACAAGCTGTATGGGATATGTTGGAGTTGCATGGTAAATTACTGTAAATGGGGGTGAGTGGCTAAATGGTAGCATATTGTAGTTGTTGACAATAGCAACATTATGTTGGTGTATTACTCAACATAATCATGGCTGTACAGAAGAAGTAATGGATTGAGCCTTTAACAAGAGGAAACGATGTCGACCTCAGGGAAATTCAAGATAAAGAGGAACAAAGCAAATTATACAGGAGGGAAAATATGATTCAATGGCAACATGCAGAAACATGTATTATGTCTAAGTTTAACCTTAACATTAACCTTTTCATTTCTGTGTTATTTTTCTATTTTCATTGAGTGCTTGTTGAACTCAAGGCTGTTTCACCTACACCCAACCCGGAACTATTTCCTATCGTGCCCAAAATTAATCATAATTGTTTTTTTCATCTGTCACACATGTTTTTGCAGGTCACCTGTTGGTTAGCCGAGCCAAGTATACCACAGTGAATGCACCGGCTACAGTAAATTACATTACATCTATGAAATCCATATAGTTTGTGGCTTCTTCTTAGATTCCTTTTCAAAAACCACTTACGCTACAGCAATCTGCATCTCCCCTTCACACCAATGCCAATTTGACCTTTGCAAAGAATAGCACATGTTTTGCTGTGAAAGCATTGTAACAGTGAATGATCGCTATTTTTAGAGATGGGTTCCTCTTAGATACATTGATGAAAGAGAAAAAAATTCTTAACAAGGGAAGATCATGTTTCTGTCCTTAGAGAGTACAGAGGTAAAGAGAGGAGTCATCTTGGGGAATTACCTTCCAGATTCACAGAATCCTTTGAGTTAATTGCTTTGAATCCCCTTCCCCCTCCCCCTAAACACACACACACACACACGCACAGCTTCCCACATTCAGTCACCCTCCTTTTTCTCCCTTCACCTTGAGTTATTGTCTTTGTAGGTCACCTAGACCACAGGTCACCAAGCTACAATCCCCAATGAGCAGATATCTTACCGCTCTGCAGCAGGATCAGTGTTCTCCAATGGGATCTGGTCTGGAAGATGATATGCAAGTGGGAGCATTCAGGCCTGTTGGCTCCACAGCGTCTCTCTCTCTCTCTCTCTCTCTCTCTCTCTCTCTCTCTCTCTCTCTCTCTCTCACCCCACCCCATCTTATCCCTGTGTTTTCCTTTTTCCAGTGCCTGAAAAACAATAGCGTAATAGCTTTCAAAGTATAGTTTTTGTTGAATGATAAAGGTTCTGGAAAATAAGCATCTTAAAGGCTTAATTTTTTACTCCTTCACTTTGCTAAAGTTAGCGGATTTAATATAGAATCAGTATTTTTCTGAAGGCACTAATCATTTCATTTAATTTGAAAGTCCCCTTTATTTAACATAGAATGCAATGATTCTTTAGCCTATAAGACATCCATAAACTAAAAAAAAAGGTCAGTTCTGCATGGCAGAATAGTTCATTTACATAAATTTATAAGAAGCTTATGTTGTGCGTTCCAGACTGTTCAAAGCCATACAGTAGCTATGCCCCTTTGTTATATTTTTATTGAGATATGCAAATGGTGATCAGTTAGCCTGTACCATCGTGATGTTGCAAGCTCTACGATTTGTTCCTCTCATCATATTAGCATGGAGTCTCTCCTTTCATAGTAGCACGATGCAAATAGACATCAACCAAACTCATCAGCAGCTGATTGGTCCACTTTCAACCAATCACAGCACATATTTGACGTAACTAAAATCATTTAAGTGATTGGACACAGGAACAATTGACATTGCTATTAAGTTAAAACACCACAGCACTAAAGTTTTCAAAAGAAGAAAATGTAGTGTGTACATAAATATGAAGACTTTAACCCTCCTGTTGTCCTCGAGTTTCAAACCCACTACCGTTTTACGGCAGCATATTGTGCCACCTGAATGTGTCTGATTGTGTCCTTCTCTTTAGTGTCAGTGCTGTGTGTATTTATTATTTAATGTATGTATGTTTATATAGAATTGGCGCCTTCTATCTGCCAAAAGTAGGTAGTGTGTTGGGTCAGTTTGACCCAACTTTGTAGAATTTGTTGATACTGTCTCTTTTTGAGAAACAATGGAAACAAATAGGGGATGAATAGGGCAGCCAAAAAGTGTGGCAGAGCATGGAAATGCCTCAAAATGCATATAAGCAAGAGAAAAGAGGGGTGAAGCTGTCGCTCTACATTTTCAAGGGACAAAGACTAAATACTATTGTGCATTTAACCATGTTCATCCATCCACTTAGCAGTGCATTAAATGCGGCTCTAGGGAATGTTTAGTATTATTTTCATGGCTTTTACATTATATTTTGTTGTTTCTTATTTCTTTTTGTTTAAATTAATTTGTTCCCTTGATCCTTTGTTTTTAAAATGTTCTTAACCCTTGTGATGTCCTCAGGGTCAAAATGATACAAATCACTAGCTCTTTGTGGCAGATAGAAGGCACTAAACCCAATTCTACAGCTTATACACACATATGATGTGCACTGCTGACACAACAAGTTGCATGTTTGAAACCCGAGGACAACAGGAGGGTTAAAATGCACATAAAACAACACAAATACATAATGAATAATTAATTAATACTGTAAATATATACACACAGCAATGACAATTAAAAGAACCATACAATCATACACAATCAGATGGCGCCGTCTGGTGGTTCAAGACTATATTTTTAGAGCATCACGAGGGTTAACTGTAAAGCACGTTGAGTTGCACATTGTGTATGAAAAGTGATACAAATAAAGATTATTATTATTAGTAGTAGTAGTATTATTATAAATCAGCAGGTGTGCAGGTAAATGTAATCTAGGGACACTACAACACAATTTAGGAGCGTACCTAAAGTCTATGTAGGTGGATGTACTGTAAATAGATAAATCCATCTCATGTATTTTTGTCACACACCAGTAAAGAATGTAGCTCATTTATGAAGAAATAGCTCTGCTACTTAGGCACATTCATCACCGAGAGCTTAACTTAATTGTGTAACCATATTTGGTCTCTAAAATGAATGTCTAAATGACAATTTTCTTGTATTTTAAATTTTTTATGAGAGCATTATATCTAGTGTTTAACTGCAAAGTACCATTTGATTGAATTTATCATAAAGAACTATATTTGAATCATATCAAGACAGCAGCGCCTTGGAAAATAGATTATCCTTAATAGATGAATTACATTGCCTCAATTAGTCAACTCCTAAATTTGTCTTTATAATGTGACGCTTTAAACATATGAATGTTCTTGTCTCTGCTATTTTCAACCATTTTTCGTCTCTGTCTTAGAATGTGAATATTCTAATATGGAGATAGTTAAAGGAACTGGTCAAGAACTCCACCAAGCTGAGGAAAAAATATTTGTAGTCATGCATTGTACAATATGTTATGGATCCTTTATAGAAAGAAGACCTTATGAAGGGTTAGTAAAGTATATTGTATTCTTGAACGACATATCAAACACACTAAGGGTGTTATTTAAACAGTCTGCACTAGAATCAGAGAGGGTAGACAAAGTTAATACTGTCTATTCACAAACTGATCATATAAAAAACATTGCTTTCATCTCTGTAAGAAATGGTGGTGATATACAAGTTTAATTTTGGTAATTCGAAAATCAGGAAGCTCCTGTGCATTAATAGGTATAGAGTCCACATGTATCAGGTTTTCATACATGCTTTTGTTTAAAAGCAGTATCCTTGCTTTTCTTTGTTAGTGTGGCTATTGTTGGCAATGAACCCCATGCATATTGTGTTCCTCTTACCGTATGTTGGAAAAGTCTGACATCGGGTGTAAGTAATTAAAAACAGTTTGCCAAGGACAAGCATGTGATAGGAGAAGGTAAAGAACAGCTGAGATTCCAAGATTGCCCAACTGCAACAGCAATTGCCCTCCTTCTGCTCATCTCTTCTTATTCCTGTCACCCTGACACGCTGGCAGGGGGTCCCCTCTACAACCATGTCATCAGCTCACACCCCTAGCCCAGCATGATACCCCTCCGCACGCAGGTGTTTGTGTTTTACTTTTACACAGAGAGTGAACCAGGAAAGGAGAGAGAACTATAGACTATGCTCCCATATCACTTCTGCTTAACCTTGGACTTCCATAAGTACTGCATAGGCAAAGCAAAATGTTGATGAATGGCTCTGATTTTAATATAGTCTTAGTTTTGAATGGTGGGGGTGGGTGAGTGGGGGGTAACTGCTGTGCTCTTTTAACCCTCGTAATGGCCTCTGGGTCAAAATGACCCAAATCACTAGCTCTTTGTGGCAGATAGAAGGCGCTAAACCTAATTCTACA
>JAODUG010052547.1:0-15399 GCA_027564795.1 Aphredoderus sayanus
CAAAGAGAGTGTGTGTATACACACAATTAACCACATTGCCTTTTATTCACCGAGCATCTCTCCAACAAACATTTGCCCTGGTGTGTGGCTATGGACTCACCCAGGGTTAGGCAGCCGTCCAGAGTGGAGGTGAAGTTACAGGAGTAGGTGTGGACAGGCGTGTAGGAGGCCGATGTGTTGAGCAGAGGGTCCCTGACAATGATGGAGTAGATCACTCCTTGGCCGGGGATGGAGCTGAACACTGCCTTGGTCACGTCATTGGACGATAACGTCATCACCTTGGGAGACCACATGGGACTATCATGGAAGTAGGTTTCACACCACTTATTGCATTAGGTTACAACCCATGAATCAAGGAAATTATTCATTTCATTGGACAGGGGCAAATTATTAGACTCAATACCACACCAGACCTAAAACCCTGCTTCCCAAAAGCATCCTACACATCAGAGCACAGACAGACCATCTATTCAACACACCTTTACGCCGTTGTCAATCACGCCCTGGACATTAGCCACGGCCTCTATGCCGCTGAAGAGGCTCTGCTCTGACAGGTCGTTCTCAGGCAGGAAGTACTGGTAGATGTGGTACTCCAGGCGCCAGCGGCTGTTGCTTTGTGTGGAGACATCGCAGGCTGCTGGGGTTACACCTCTGGAAAAGAGAAGGAACATGCTAGTGGCCCGGTACAACTGTAATTACACACAAGTTAGCTACAGCTAAAGATTTGGCTAATCGCACATTCTAATTCCAAATTATAAACAGCCATACAAGCAATAAGCTGAAGCCATACTCCTCATCGATATAGCAAATAAAAGTAACAACTGGAACAATTAAGAAGGATATTGTGGGCAATGAATTAGCCTGTGTTTTCTAGGCCCAAGATGTCTGTCAAATGGCTCTTTTTCACATTACTGACATTCTTGAGAAAATGACACTGGTAGTATTCTAGCCCATAGAGGACAAAGAGATAGACAGAGAGAGGGCAGTAGTAAGTGAGCAAAGGTTGGACACGCATGCAAATACTTTGAATGTCAATGAGAATAACCTGGTAAAATTAAAAAAGGACAAAACAAAACAGTATCTTACCTTTCATATCCAATGTTTGCTGGTGCAAATTGAAGAATGGTCTCAAAGAGGTTGTACTTGAGATAGATATTTGGATCAATATCTAGATTAAACTCCATGTTACATGCTCCTGGAACTGGATCTAAACAGGAAGGATATTACTGATATGAGATAATTACTAGCCTAACTACAAGCAAAAAGGAGGAGCTACTGTACCTTGACATTTATTAGTACTAGCATTATAATCATGCCTAGGGCCCAAAATGTCTGCCAGTAGGCCAGCAGTTGGGTGGGGGGATTTCCCCAGCTACACTGTCAGTAATGAGTGAGTGAAGCTCGCACCAGTGCTGGTGTAGGGCAGAATCACAGCGGTGCCTGCCACACTGTCTCCATCAGCAGACTGCAGGAACAAGGAGAGTGAGGTCTGACTGGGCGCCAGACGGGAGAGGAGCCCCGAGTCCACCGCTGTCACAGACAGACCCAGGCTCGGTATCTGAAAGACATTAAACATCATGGTTTTACACTGCCAAGTGAACGGCACAGGATTTGTGTCCAGGACTTGCCCTAGTAGTCGAGGAATGTACCTTAAAAGGTAGAGTCAGTTACCTTTCTGTTCTCTGCATACTGGAGAAAAAGAAATCTGGTACTTCTACACAGCCCAGGCTACAGATACTGTATATGAACAAGTGGTGTAGACCACACACACAACAATATCCTAGCCTTCTCAATGCATTTGCAATGTGTGGGGCATAGCTTCTGAGGGAGAACCCTTTGGCATTGTTTTGATTTGAGTTTGAGTATAGCAAGTGTTGAGAATTACTTACTATAACTTTAATCAGATGCATTTTATATTATACAATTGATTAAAAGGGACTTTGACTATCAGACTATCGAGTTCGTGTTCATGAGTCTAGTTAGTCAAGTTAAAACTGATAAGATGCATACCACAGCATATTATACATAAAATAAAAAGGGCAAATAATGATTTATGCAGTGCCATTGTGACTAGTGCCCACACAGTGGGTCTTAAAAAAAGGCCCCCCATTGTGTGACGCCCAGTCACAGCACTGTGATAAACTACTGTTAAAGGGCTCAAAGTTCTCCACTGTAGTCTGAAATAAAGGTAAACCCACTTAATGGAAATCTGAGCAGACCAGCAATGATTATGCTTATGCTTGACTGTTCCACTTGTTAGATGTGATTTGCACCAGTAGAAAATACATTAATTTATCAACAATAGAATGTCTAGGGCAATAAGAAGATGGTAAGCATATTTGGTCTGATTAGTCCACAATAGATATTAGGTTAGTTTGTTTTTAAACTGTTTCGCTGATATTATACTCTGGTTGGGTTCACATTGCAATTATTGTGAGACCGACATTTTGTTGACAGATCAGGGTACAGCCGTTTGGTGCACACTTGAGTGCAGATCAAGTGTCTGATTGTCGCATGTTTTGTGCCACAAGACCGCAGTGTTCTTTCATACCACATTCTGGAAGCCTTGCTTTTGTAACTAACCGAGGTGTGAAACGGCAATCAGTTTTTAGTTTTGACTTATTCCTTGGTTATGAGGTTACACGACACTAGTTTTACAGAGTAAAAGAAGAAGTAGTTGGATCTAACAAAAGGAAGTACCATAATTTCCCGCTGTTTATACATTGATTTGGTACGTGTCAGCTGTCTTGCGGTTGCGGTTTACAAACAGCATATTCATATGCACAATGGAATAGTCCATCAGTGAAATGCTTACTTGTGGCTTATTTTGAGTTATTTGGGACACGACGACACACGGGCCTCTTGCATGCCAATTTCAGCGTTTTTCCAATTGAAGACATATCAGTTCCGTGCCCGGGCACATTTGCGATCACACTGATGAGTTCCGCTCCCGAGTCAAACCGAATCGGGACCCGGATAAGCGTTCCATGCCTGGGAACGGTATGGAGCAATCACACTTGTCAAACAAACTGGACTTTTAGGGTCAATCATGCATGGGCGCAGATAAGTGGGCCAGGTGTGAGTATTGTACGTAGCCTAGAGCACCTGTGTTTGATTTGAATTTGTGTCCAACCAAATTGTTATTATTTTCTACATTAAATTCTTCCAACATGATGACAACATTTAATAAACTGCGGTTAATAAGAGAGTGTGGTAAATAAACAAGTTAATTTCCAAAAATTACATAAAATACTGACATGCAGTTAAAAGACTACAGTGTGGTTAATAGCCGGGAAATTACGTTAGTTCTGGTGGCCAACTGCCTGCTTGAGGTCATGGGTTCAATTCCTAAAGTGCTTGTAATCATCCTTAAGCAAGATGCTTTACCCCTACCTGCATTTCCTGCAATTTCATCATCTTAAATTAATTAAATTAATCTTAATATCATTGTCACACAGGCAAACAAGCTCAAGTGAATTAAAGTGGACAATCCATGCCCCTCACCACATGTTGGCATAGTTCTTTGAAGTCTCAATGCAATGTATTCTGACATGCTTAAGTGAAAATACCACATAGATTATGTGGAATAGCACCGTATAATACCAATTTTCCCCATTGTCTCAGTTAACCCTCCGGCTGTCCTAGGGGTCAAAATGACCCAGTGCACTACCTCTGCTGGTAGTGCGTTTGAAACCCAAGCACAGCGGGAGGGTTAAGAGTCGATTTCAGTGACTGCTGCTTTAATTAAATCCATACAGCCACTGCTCACCCCGCCCCCTCTTCCAGGATAGGGGGATAAAGTCATGTTTTTGCACAATACGACAGATGTTGACCAGATAAAAGCAGCTGTAACTCGTGCTGAGGTTACGTGAATCAACACAACAGTCTAAGTTAAGTAGCCTATTTCTAATAAGTTTACCGTTACTGAACAATAGCCTACATCTAATTATTATTGTGCATGTCCCACTCTTGATACGCTACACTACAGTATTGCTGACGTCACAGACAACCTAGATGACAGTTGTGTTTATGCTATGGTAACCTACCAGTTATCAACAGCCAAGTTTACAGATTAAGTGTTGAATGTTAAACCTTGCGATTCACATTGACATAACTATTTTCAAAAACAACTAGAAATATACTTTATTCGCGGAATGACCCATAAGATTAGTTTGGTTTGGCTTGGGTCCAGCTGTCCCTTCTGATACCAGGGCCAGCGCCAGACCTAGCGCCCCTCCTTCTGCTACCCATGACCAGTGGAGTGCACGTCAGCTGACATCCTCACGCAAGATTCAGAGGCCCCCATACAACCTCTACGCTATCAAAAGACCAATTGTCTCCCATCTAAATATATTGCATACAGTCAAAATACACATTTACCATTAGTTCCTTAATTTGAGGTCAACTTATCTTTGTGAAAATCTGGATGACTTAGAACAGAGCTGCTTTTTATGCATTTAATATTTTTAATTAATAAAACTAACATAACATAATATGGTAGTGTATGGATAGCAGTCATTTATGGAAGTATAGTAGTACTAAGTAGTAGAGTATAGTAGTAAATGTAGCAAAATTAATAACAAGAACCACATACTGTAGGTATGCTCTTCTGAACAAAGGATACCCACCTGCCAATATAAAATGGTGAAATTAGTGCTATGCCACCACATATTAAAGTATTATCTTCCTTACCCTGGTGTATGACAATGTGGCGTTGCGGTGTTGTGTGTGAAACTGGAGCGTGATGAAGGCAACCTCTGCAGGGATTCTGGCCACCACAGCCTGCACTGTCTCATTCTGGGAGAAACTCACATTCTGGAACATTCCTAGCAGAAACACCACTCGATCTAAAGGGGAGGAGGTACAGAGAGACAGCTGAGTTTTTTTTTTATGTATTTAATTTTTAAATGCCATTTAGATTCTAGAAAGCTATCAGAGATATCAGTTCTGATACATTCAAGTTGGTCAAGAGCCAACTAGCTGACCGAAATGCTAGTCCAAAAATCTATTAATGATGTTAATGGCCCTGTATGTATGTGTGTATGTATGTATTTAATCTGAGTTCTGTGCACATTCACTCAATTCACTGCTAATCTGTTAAACCCTGTGGAATATGTTGGGTTTACATGCAGTAAACTAACATTTGCCTACATTTTATACTTGGGTGTTAGAACCTTAAAACGTAGGAAAGGTGCTCTGCACAAACAATGCATATACATTTTGAGCATTAAACATCTGCTAAATGCCTTATGTTACATTTCAATAACAGATTAACTATGGGTTCCTAAACTATTTATGTAATAGCCTAATGTTTCCTTGAACACCCTGAAACACTTTATAATTAGTTTTGTCATGCTACAAAATATTAGGTTACAAAAGGCACATGTTATGTGAATGTGAATAATAAACTTGCACAGCCTATGGTCTGTTCAACACAGATTCTTATTCTGTTCATAACTAGTAAATAGGCTATTTGTATGTATAACCACATCGAAATATGTCACCTTTTGCATGGTTATTCAATTATGTCAATCTCAATAGGGAAATGTGAAAAGGTAGGTTCTTCCAAATCTATGCTTTTATATCAACAAATCAATATAATGGCTTATGTCAATCAAATCTCACAGAATATCTAGGCCTATCACCCAATTGTATATTTAATGAAAGACTGAGGCTGTAGGATATGTACTGTAAGACAAGAGTTGCCATACATAAGTTTTCTTTCCACTGAAAAATATCTTGTCTGACTGGATCAGGATCAACATAGTTGAAACATAAAAGGGTTTGATGGCCTTGTCCCAAGTAATACACTGCTGAACTAGAAACAATTCAGTTTATACATGTTCCTACTAAACTATGGGCTTACTGGTCATTTACCATATTTGGGTGCGTTTGTTGCTCAATACCGTATAGCTGATTATTACTTCACAGGATTCTGGCGATTGTTCCATATTCCCATACAGTAGTCTTGATAATGTTGCTAGGTCATTTTCTCTTAGCATTTATATGATCAAAAGATGGTAAAGGTGATAAATGGTCGATCATACGCATCAAGTGTGCACTGAATTATACTGCAGTACGTTATACGTATCCCTGCTTTATTTTTGCTCTTGCAAAATAAAGACAGTCGAAATTAAATGAACCTCTGGAAACCAGAAATAAGAGAAAGTACTGTACCGATAGGCCTGCCAAACCTAGATTATGTCCAAATCTATATAATGGAGGAAGTTCATTCGGGTAAGGGAAATGACCGCTGAAATCTCTATCCAAGACCATTCGTGGATAACACGAATCGACCCTTTTTATTCACGCGTTCAGGCTACACAAATAAATCCCTTGTAAAATGTATAAGAATACTGTACACAAACTCAATTCATGCGACCATAATTCGCGCCGCTGCTGTTACCGTACCGTAGATAACAACTTACTTTCCATTTGAGCTTCAACTTGAATTGTCCAGGGAAACAGCAGCATGCACCAAACCAGCGGATACATTTTCCTCGGGTCTCTCAAAACGCCTGTATTTTAATGGCTAACATTGTTTGTAATATAATCTACAATATCTTAGCGCGTGTTGTGGTAATAACAGCCGCGTCATAACCAAACGCGACATACTTAATTGAAAAGATTTCAGTTTTCTCAAAAACCCACCGACTAACCGAGCGTTTTCTATGGAGATGCTTCCGCGGGCAGAACGAACTTCACCCCCTCAACCGCCAGCTGGGCGAACTACTGCAAAGCATCTAGTGACGTAACGTCAACGTGCTGCACGTCGTTTTTTTATTTATTTTTTATAAGCAGTAGATGATTAGCACGCGTTATATATTGTGGTCATGTTTTCTGTCTCCCACCCACTGCAGTCACTGCAAGATTGCTATGAAAATTGCGGAGAATGAATTCAACAAAAGGAGCATGATCCCGTTCAGCCATTTTTATGGACATGAGACGCCACATGATTCAGCCAAAATGCCAGATTGCATTCCTTTTTTCAACACAGAACCCGGTTTTAAAATAAACTTTTAGGCAAGATCCAGTCCAATAATTAAAATTTTATTATTATTCAAAATCATATTTTACGCATTCACACTTCTTTCTCTCAGGCACCAATGGCTTGTGCATGCTGAGAAACAAACAAACTAGCAATCATAACAAGTATAAACACCAAATTAAGAAATATTCTTGCTGTCTGCATTAGTATAGCGCACAAGGAGTGGCTTTGTTCTTCATGCTGTTAATGTACCATTAGAGCGATGTCTCCAGAGTATATGCCAACACTCTTCAAAATTCATACCAATTGTTACACAGGTATTTTTACAAGATCATATTTATGGATGTGCACACGCCACGCTTGAAATGAATAAATATTCTGCATTTCTGGTGGTTGGATTTATTCCAGTCCATTTTAATTATTAATCTATAGTTTCCCTTATGGCTGTATTGTATCCAAACACTAAAAGCCACCATCTGCCAGATATTTGAGAGACATTTTGAAGAATCCAAATAAGCCATTAAACCTCTCCTGGCATGGTAGGATGAGAGATGATGGCGGCACTGAACTCACAAATGTAACCATAGTCAACGAAGCAGGTGTTATCTGGCATGGACAGCACAAAACAGTGGCAAAGTGTGGTACATATACAGTCTTTCCAGCTTTCCAGAAGTTAGGCTAACTTTTCCGTAAGCTGATGTCAGCGCTTGTTAGAAGTGCAGACAGAGATGTGCTATCTGAAGCGTCTTCTCTCTTCAGCAGCAGGAAGGCTTCGCGACTGATTCCCAGGAGTTCTCTGAGACCACTGTTCTCCAGCTACCAAGAAACAAGCCATTGTAAAAGAAAAGACAAAAAGTGACATAATTACAACATAACCTCATTTTCATTTAATGCTAACCCTCAGTGCTAATATGGTGATTTAGTGTGCCATAAGGACCATAAAAATAAGTTGTGCAGAACAATGAAAATCTACATTAATTGTATATAAATAACTTCTACAGAAGTAAATAACTAGCCATAAGCTGTTGCTATGGGAATTAGCAGATCATGTTGCTTTACCTCCAGCTGTTTAATTCTCTCCTCATCTTCACATAGCTTTCCTTCATCCACTTCAATAGCCTTCCTCATTACAGTAGCCATCTCATTAATCTTGTCTATGTGTGCTTGCATCTCCTGCAACAACAAAAAAAACGTTATTTTATGAAATGGCCATGGTAGGTTGTGAAATAACTGGTTCCCTTTTCAGATTCCATCTGAAATCATGATCGGCACCAATTGTGGTAACTCTGCCAAGCTATTGTCTGTGATAGTGAACCTTTTTTTTGCTGGATAAGTTATTCAACAAAATATGTTTTTACTAAAAAGTATTAATTAATGAAGTTTAGATAGGCACTTTAATGATAGCCCTCAGTGGACCTACTTTTGATGTCTTATTTTAATTATTCCAATCAACTCAAATCAAATTAGATATTGTCCAAGTAGCCTGGTGGCACAAGTCTATAATAAAACCACATTTAAATTCCATGAAATCAATGCCAGAAATTGACCATAACCCTCCTGCTGTCCTCCGGGTCAAACTGACCCAACAAACTACCTTGTTGTGCCAGCAGAAGGAAACAATTCTAATTCCACAGCTTACACACACAAATGATGTGCACTGCTGGCACAACATGGTGTGCGTTTGAAACCCAAGTACAACTAGAGGGTTAAAAGGCACACACAAAAAAACATAAATAAATAAATAAATACACACATCACTAAAGAGAACTAGACAATCATATACAATCAGGTGGCACCATCTACTGGCACAACAAGGGAGTGTGTTTGAAACCAATTGGACAATAGGAGGGTTAAATATGTTTTACAAATAAGGCAGGTGGTATCAATCTTGAAGAGGAGAATTAGCCTTCCTCACTGTGGTATGTTGCTCTTTCAGCTGGGCCACAATGGCAGGGCCATCTCTCTTGCTGGCCATAAGCAATCTGAAAACCTGCTCCCTGTATTTGGTCATGATCAGCTCCAGGGCTGACTGGTGTTCCTCCAGAGACGTCCGCAACTCTGCAGAAAGGGGAGAAAGGGCAAAAACATGCATTTGTGTGAAGACCATTGCTTTATAGAGACATGGTGCTATTGATGCCTGGAATTACACATTTGGTTTAAAACAGTGCTACAAATACATTGTTTTGGGTCGCCTCAATAACATTTAGCTCACATTCCTCTTGACTCCTCCCCTTACATATGTCATAGGCTTACATCTTCTCTATTTCTCCCCCTACAGCCACATTCCTTTGTGGAAGTGAGCAAGCTCAAGGGTTGTATACAGCATCCTATTAGCCATCATAATAACAATCACCAATAAAATGTATATTTTGTTGTTGTTGTTGCATCGTCTATATTGACGCTGTATTGATTGGTTATTTATTAGAACATGGTGGTTTGGAAATTGTTAATAACTATCTATGTGTGTTATGTGTTTGTAAAATTGTTGTTACTGCTGTTGCCTGTCTTGGCCAGGACACACCTGAGCGTCTTTGCTGGTTAAATAAAAAAGTAAAAAACCATGACATTGACTCATAACACAACACAACAATTAGGCCTAATGGATGAAAAAACAAAACCAATAATGACCAATAATAATAAATTGTAAACTTCACTTATATACACCCCATGTTTTATGTTACCCTTGTTCTCCTGCTGGAGCTCACGGATCTGTCTGTTTTCCTGCTGAATACCCAGAACCAGGCTGGAGCGTGGCCTATGCCTTGCCACCTGATTCAATGTGTCAATCTCCTCCTGGTACTGCCAATAAGAAGATGATGATCAAGTGAACTGAGACACTTCACATAATACTGTGATATGTAAAATTTGTCAACCTATATTTTAAAAGCCCAGTTGTAAAATACCTGTTTCATGGCTTCCACCCGCTTGTTGAGCGATGTTGTCTGTTCAATTAACATCTCTGCCGCATTGTCATGGTTGCGAAGTCTTTCTACTAATGACTTTGCATCTGCCAGAACATTCTCTAATGTACACGTCATACCTTTTAATTAGAAATAAATATATTTTTTATTTGATCTCATAATTTGAGTGGCTTTGGAACGTAAAACTAAAAAGATCTGTTTCTACAATTTGTACTCTGGTTAACTATGGCATACTGTACAAATGTAATTAAATTAAACTCAATTAATATTAAAAAAAAGTTTCACCTTAATTTACTGGATTTCAAATAGATGTGTAATATACACTTATAGTACAATAACAAAATAATTATGTTGCTTGAGACTATAAAAAAATAAATACAACGTTTTTGTCCCCAGTGTTGCAAGTGGGCGACAGAGTGTAACTTATCATCAACCCTTCTTATTTTAAATATTTGCACAGTTTGCTTGGTGATATTCCAATGTATATTGCTTATTAATAGTCTCCAATGCTAACAGTAAGTCACACTAACCAATGTTTCAAATCCAAACTGGCTAATTCAAAGGCATTTCATTCATAATATAGCCTAACGAACTAGCTTGCTTGCTCAATGGCTAGCTACTGTTAGCTACATTTGCTTTTACAATCTTGTAAACGTGCGATTGCATAAGCCAATGTTTATAAGAATTTATTTGGGTAACAAAATGTTTACATCAATTGGCTATATTTAACTGAGAAATACTGTTGGTACCTGGAGAGCTTAGAGAGCAAGACATTGGGATCCTTGAGTCGGCTACAGTACTGATAATGTACTGTAAAGTACTTCCTGTTGATGTTTGGGTACTGTAGGTATGGGATGTAGTTGTTGTTAGCATCAGTGGATTTCCGTTACAAGCAGTGGCAGTAAAATCACTGTAGATCTTTAAATTACTTGAGGAAAAACGTTAACGTTTCAGCACTTATGTGAAGAAATTCATAAAGAGATTTGTCTTCCGTTGTGTCTAAGCTTGTCACTTGTGGGGATTCTCTTTTAGCTGTAAGGCCGTCGACATTACATTTCGCGAGAACGGGATTTGAGAAGACTGGAAACATGGCGGACAGGCTAACACAGCTCCAAGATGCTGTCAATTCGGTATGATAGATTTTTGTATTTTTCCTTTCCTGTGGTGTTTAGAAACGTATTAAACCCATCTACGTGTTTTTGTAATAACTCGGTTATTTAACTGAAATATGGTAAAAAAAAAATCAAGCCACAATAACGTTTGTTAAAATAAATGACCAGCCATCTTTGCTAACGTAACGTAATGCCAGATCACCAAAATTGTAAACATTAATACTTGCGGTGAACTATATTTATGTGTTATTTGTTGTTTGGATGTTATTTGTTGTTTGGATGTTTTCATAACCCATTTATGAAAACTGCCTATGTGCTATAAACCTATGATTTTATTACAATTCCATCCCACCTTAAAACGAAGTAATTTATTCTTGAAAATAATTCTTCCTGTTAATATTCTGGTCTTTGCCTGGACTGATAATACTGTACTTGGGCACTAACCTATTATGCCAAACCTGTCTGAAACAGTTACCAGAAATGTGCATTTTATTATAACTCTTATTTTTCTGTGTCTTTTATTTATAGCTTGCAGATCAGTTTTGCAATGCCATTGGGGTCCTGCAACAGTGTGCCCCCCCTGCCTCCTTTAGCAACATACAAACTGCTATTAACAAGGATCAGCCAGCAAACCCAACAGAAGGTATCACATCTTTGTTTCACTTTTTGTTAAAATCAAACATAATGGAATGTATTGCATGAGGGGAGTTAGATCATGGCAACTACTGTCAGCAAAGCTTTTTCTCAGTTTCTTTCTCCTAAATAAAATATGGCTGACTGACTGTTACATGTCATTAAAACTTGTTTTATCTAAACCTAGAATATGCCCAGCTATTTGCAGCTCTGATTGCCCGGACAGCTAAAGATGTGGATGTCCTCATTGATTCCTTACCAAGCGAAGAATCTACAGCTGCTCTTCAAGTATGGCTACTAGTGTTTAGCATTTTCCTCCAATAGGGGGAGCCAAGTGGTTCCTTTATCATGCTGTTTCAGATGCGCATTCACAACACAAGACAGTACACACATTGTGTGACTGACAAACTTCAAATCTTGAGGGGGCGTCCATACAAAACCGCCTCAAACAAGAGTGACATCTTCACTTGTGTGTCGTTCTTAGGCAGCAAGCCTTCGACAGTTGGAGGAGGAGAACCACGAGGCGGCAGCTCGTTTGGAGGAGGTGGTCTGTCGTGGAGACATGTTACTGGAGAAAATTCAAAGTGCCCTGGCTGACATAGCCCAGTCCCAGCTCCGCACACGCAATGGAGCACCCAGCCAGCCATCACCAGCTGAATCCTGACCCCAGCTCCGGTCCTCAGCCTTAGAGGAAGTGAAAAGACATTTGGATGGTTGGCCGTGCCATGTCCTTCTTTGAGATGACGCATAAAAACAAATTCTTTTGATGGACACATTCTTCCTGGAATGATAATGAAATGTTCCGAGAAGATTTCCTTGTGTACGAAGTACCTGATGCTCACCATGACATGTTCAGTTACAATTTACATGTTGACACTTTCAGTGATCTGTGTCGAAATGAATACTGATGTGAATAATGGATTCAAAACGGGAAAGTTTATGAATAGGAGATCGCAGATGGTATCTACATTGACATATATTTGGAATGTGGACATATTTGCAATTTGGAATACCTTTTTGAAGGAAATGCAATTTTGTTCGCCACATTGAAGCAAATATAACTTTTTGAATGGCATTTTCAAGCTTCTACATATTAACTTACCTACATGAGTTTGGGAACTCAATAATTACTGATGAAGCTACTATTAGCCTAAATATTTGTTCCTTTTCAAGATTTTGAGAATTAATAAAGTAATAGAACCACCTGGCATCTGTAAGGCTGACTGCATTATATAGCTGCATAGGTAACTGTCTTGAATGGTGTAATTGGACAGTGAACATTATTTTAACCCTTGTGATGTCCTTTGTGTCAGATAGAAGGTGCTAAACCTAATTCTACAGCTTACAAACACATATGATGTGCACTGCTGACAGCAAGGTGTGTGTTTGAAAGGACAACAGGAGCGTTAAAAGACACAAAAAACAAACTAAAGAAAAAAAAAACAAAGAAATAGTTAAAAAAATACACACATTAATGACAATAAAAAAATTTAAAAAATCATACACAATCAGATGGCACCCTCTGGTGATTCAAGACTATTGTAAGGACATCACGAGCGTTAACCCTCCCATGATCCTATGGGTCAAAATGACCCAGTGCACTCCAAGTAGTGGGCGCCAACCCCAACATGGACATATGACATCCCACGATTGGCTTCCTCTGCTGGTAGTCTGATGAAATGCCTTAGGACAGCGGGAAGGTTAAGATGATCCTGAGATGGTATTTACCCTTTTGTATACTTTAAATTATTTTGCAAAAATAGTAAAAAGAATAATCTTCCCTTGTACTGGCTGTCCCTATTTTTGTACCCCAAACCTGTCTTACAATATTTATTGTAAGAAAACTCATGTAGTGTTCTTTCCTTAAATCCTTGTGGTTTATACAAAGCATATTATTATTCTTTAACTTATAGGAAATGTGTGCTTACACAGTAGGTAGCATTTTTAAGAACAAGCATTGCACCATTAGTCCTGTCCAGAACATATTTTGTTATTACAAAGTATCACAGTCAAATGAAAAAGCTTGTAGTGCAAATCTAAATATAGCCTTTGTGTCACACTTCAGTGGCCCCTGTTGAAGTTACTAATATAAAACAGTCTTGTCTACTGTGCACCACACCCAGCTCTTTTAGAGTACACCCACCCAAGAGGTCATGTTGACATCATAGCTTCAACAGGGAAAGCATTGTAATGGTCCAAATAAGGACTCCCCTACCTGAATATTTGGTATCCCTCTTCTTACAGTGTTTTTGTATGTGACCATGAACTAGAAACATAATTGTATATTCAACAATGTTTATATTGTGGGGATGTTGTGCATGATTTTTAAGATAGCTTAGTATATCTCATTCTTAACATTTGCTCAATAATTTCAGTCTCTTCTGATTAGATTTAGGTTTATTTAGGTGTCTTCTCACTGAGACTAGCCTGTTTACAAATACAGTACTAAGGTAATGCAAATGACAGAAGATGCTACCCAAATCAACCTGCGCCCTGGAACGCAACCTCGTCTTGGACAGAGGTGGGGGGAGTTGCATATAGCAACACTGGTTGGTCACGGCAAACGTCTGTCATCCAATCTCTACTGCCATTGGGGTTTTTATGCCATTTCGCACGCTCTTGCGTAGCAGGATCGTTTTGCGAGCGCATCCATCCCAGGAAGCTATACTTATATTATTATAGAAGGCACGTCTCGGGTTTCGAGGTCAGGGGTACGCAACAGGGAATATTTGATTGAAGATCAACTTGCCGTCTATATCAGTAAAATCGCCTGTGTTGTTTACGCGGTTATGGACAATGTTTTCTCTGCACCCCGGTATAGTAAGCTAAGATAACAGGATCTTCTCCGCCGACTACATTTGCCTACATTTAGGCAGGAAAATACATTTATTTCGCTCTCAAGGTGGGCTGGCGGCACGCCAATAATTTACTCTGGAGCAGGACACAGAGGTAAGTCTTACACATTATCTAATTCTTTCACATTGTATTTTAATATTGTCGCGAAACGTCATGGAACCTGCTGGAGACGCAAGCGGAATCTCAACAAGCGTGCAGGCAGAGAAATTCTCCAAAATAGACCGATCCATACCGACAGCTCCACCCTTAGCCTTCTATTCATAGGGTTCTAATCAATTAACGCCATGCATCTCAATTAATCATCACAAAAATGTAGTTTTCGGTTATACTTTGCTGACTGTTTTGAATCTGAAGACATCGCATCTCTACACTATACTGTCTAGTCAGGATATTTATCGTCAGTATCCTTTACTGATGACACTTGCCATTCCATATAGTGCTCACGATCAGACATTTTTGAATACGCCAATACAGATTATCGTCCATTGTTGTTATACATTAATTTACACACACATACGCACAATACATTAATGTGTGTGTATGTGCGGGAAGGTTATGTATGTATGTTTTCTTCCTGTTCAAATAATTTTCAGACCTACTGTTTCTTATGTTCTCAATTTGGGGAAATAACAACTATTCGAATGTTATGTCATCTATGTGCAAGAACAAAAGACCAACAGGATAACGTCTAGGAATTTCCTTTTGCACAAGTTCTGTTTACATGACTATTGATCTACTTATTACAGTTTAGGAGTTGAAAGCTTGGGAGGTTTAACCCTCGTAATGTACTCGTAAAATAATATTTAGCCACGCGGCGGCGCCATCTGATTGTGTATGATTTGTGTGTTTTTCAATTGTCATTGCTGAGTGTATTTATTTATTTATTAAT
>JAODUG010052558.1:0-15397 GCA_027564795.1 Aphredoderus sayanus
ATACATATATATATATATATATATATACACATATATATATATACATACATACATACATACACAAAAAAAATGAAATTCAACCATTTGCAGACAGATAGTGTAGATACACTGAGATATGACATTTAGCTGAATTAAATACATTTACCATAAAGGCCAGAAACACTCAAAAACACAAACATCACATTATAAAGGATTTATTGCAGGCAAACAATAAATAATATTTACAAGTTTAAAACAATGTTCCTTTTATGGGTTTCATTAATTGCTGAAAACAGCTTTCAGAGAAACAAAACTTGTGTATTGCAGCTGTATATAATTAATAAACTTGAAAGCTACATTCAAGAGATAAATCAGGTTGATAACATTCTTAAAACTGAAAAAGATCAAATGCAATTTTAGCAAGTTACTAGATATTGTCAAGTTCTATCTTGACAATATATTTATCTGAACCCAAAAAAGGAAAATAGAACAACACCCTTAAAATTGTGAAGCCTATATTTTTGGCAAGAGTGTGGCTGGAGTATTCATTTTGTTTGTAGCATTTAATATCTATACAGTCAGAACACCCAAGACCAAATCTAACTGTATGAACACTGTATAAATCCCCTTCTGTCTACACTGCCTCATGGAAAGGTGTTCCATCGCCAACACTGCACCATGTCCTCCATTATAACACCCGTTGTATTCTTCTGGTTGAAAGATCAATTGTTTTCTTTTAAAAAACTATTAAAAGAAAGAAGTATCCACACACACACACACACACACACACACACACACACACACAGGATATCCCCGTTCAAAAAAGAACTTCTCCTGCATACAGGATTAAAATTAAGAATGGAAGAAAGGCATGTTTCTGAACAAATTTAAAGTATGACTCCATAAAAAGTATGATCAATTGAACACTGACAATAACTCTCCAGTTGATTGTCCACCCACTGACTGCAATCGTTTGAGGGAAAAACTAAACTGAAAAGTGAACTGCTGCCAAATGTGAACTATCCACAGGATGAGAAACAAAATAGAAAGAAATCCGAAGCAATGCTAGTTACATTAATACCCATCCCCGCCCCCAGGTTTTGTGGGAAGGGTCAGCATAAGTCTGTCCAGTCTCTCACTTTATGGTCACTGTTGACGTTTTCTCTCAGACTCTAAGCAGAAATTCTCAAAAGCCTCTTCAATTTCTGGGTCCATCTCATCGTCGTCATCATCATCATCGTAGTAGCTAGAACACACAAAAAGAATAATTTTAAGTAAATCAACAGCACTTTTCTCTATAGTCCTTTCAGACCAATGCCTTCCTTTGAAAGAATGCATTCAACAAACACACAGAAGTTCTGAGAGAATAGAATAACGGGGGCAAGCTAAAGTCCTTTTACCACACCCATATGCTGACTCAATCGAATCTATGGCTCATGTCCCCTGGTGCATTGTGGGCCTGATAATCACACCAACAAGGCCCAGAGAAGGGCCAACAGGTCAATGACCACATACTGAAACAGAGGTCATGTGACCTGTATGAATGAAGACCCTCCACTCAAGTCAACATTTACAGCATTTAGCATAAATGTAACCGTGAAAGAATAACTCAATAATATAGCCTTAAGAACTCACAGCATCAACTGTCTTTCCTGCGTGGCGATGTGCAATCAAAGACACAGACCAACATACAGGCATGTTAAAAAAGACCGTCTGTATGCACAGTCACCAAATAGCTACTCTAGTTTATTCAATAACCCTACCACTGAAGTCAAATTCCCTGACCTTTCCCCAACTAAAAATCTGAATTTCAACTACTTATGCTGGATGGAATAACAGGCCACCAGAACAATGTCTGTGTAAAAAGAACAGCCAGCATGGCAAGGATAGACAAACTGAAAATGAATGATGATATTTTGCGTAGATACTACTAATGTAAGCATTCAGACCAAGTATTTCAACATTTGCTGAGACATCTGAAAATGTAACACCACATCCAAAAACATTTTCATGAACGGCAACAAAAATGTTAACGTTCTGAACACTTCCCTGACTTTCCATATCTGGAATAGACTTAAAGGTGCCTAGCTCAAAACGATGAGCCCCTCCCTTCCTAAAGCACATGATCTCACACGTGCTCACACTGATGAGCAAGCCTTTACTGCATCATACGCCAAAGCAGAGATGCGACACTGAAGACTGCTGTGAACTGACCGACAATCACAGTCTGGTGCAACCTGGCGCACATGCACACACACACACACACACACACACACATCCCACTGCAAACCTAATTTTATCAAGCCAAATTACAAGAGTTTGCCTGTGAGTTGGAATGAATTAGTTTATGTTACCCACTCAAGACAGTATTTTGTTATGCAAGTAGGTAGCAACTATATGTATTACTCCGTCATTTTAGATAATTACATCATTTTAGATAATAATAATAATAATAATAATAATAATAATAATGGTGTATAATTTAAACTCTAATCTCTTGCCTGGATGAACAGTGGTTAAAATGGTTTGGTAAATCTGGAGCTCAGACCCTAACTTCAGGCAACTATGTAGGCTACAGTAGTACCGCTATACATGTGTAGTGTGTTGACTCACAGGTCATTTCCATTTTCCTCATACAGCTCTGGATAACAGTCCTCTCTGTCCAGAATCTCCTGGTATTTCTCAGAATATTCTGTAAAAGAAGGATGAGGTTATTAATAGTAAGTGGATGAAAATATTCCCTGTTGGCTGAGCAGTCTTTTATGATGCAAGGATACTAGTTGTTCAGTTAATAGGCAAATTACATCTACTTAGGATATGCGGGATTAGTCTGCACCAGAACGAGAAAGTCGGTTAAATTTATATAATTATAAGATTAAACATTGGCCGAATAAATATTGTGTATATTATAAGAGCCATTTGAAACCTTTAATCACATTTCATCAATAACAATATCTTAAATGCAGCTGAAATGTGTGGCACTTTGCATCAGGGGTATCTAAAATCTTCTCAGTGTTTTTACTTTTATTCATTTCTGCATAGAAAGAATAGAAAAGCTCAAACAGTCCTCCGTTCCCCAGTGCTCTGCAATGAAAGCATATCTTAGCCATCAGTTCAGTTCAACTGCAACAGAAGACACATTTAGCTTCTTTTTATTATTATCGATCACCTGGATCTGCCGCTGTGAATGGAACGCCGTCCGCCGTGTAGAAGGTGGGCTCGTTCTAGGGGAAACACAAGCACGCCGTTAGTTGAGGGCAACGGCAAGCGAGGAGGCCAAAACCAGGGAGCAGCGCACGGTACAGAAACACTGCAGTCACCATGAAGTAGTTTGGGTCGTTGTCTGGCGTGGCGTAGGTGGCAGACGCAGCAGCGTGGACACGGCCCCAGTCGCTGGATCGCAGCTCCACCAGCTTCAGAAGCATCTGCTTCACGTCCCTGAGGAACAACATGTAGCCATGCCTTTCATATGTACTGTACAGGACACACACATCTGCCATGATATACATATATGCATAAGATATATGCCTAATATGTGCCAGTAGTTAGCCCAATATGGTTCAAACCTGTTTCCAAAACTAATATTTCGGTTTGAAATTCAAGAATACAGGCCCCTATGGGTAAATGGTACTCTTCTCCACCCGTGGTCCAACACAAACACACAAAAATCACCTAAAACACACCTGCTGCAAGAGGCATCGAGGACAATGTTTTCAATTTTGTGAATGAAGTCTTGCATGTGCGATTTCCCACTTTGTTTCCAGGCATCCTCCAGAACAGAGCCTGTCAACTGCAAATACAACAAAACCAAAAATGTATCCATCACAGCTAAGCTCCATCAACACCTGAACTAGGAACAAAGTGTAATGACAGGTTGTAACCTTAAGCAGTTTGACAGCACAGATGAGATTTGCATCCACAGGGCGGGAAAAAAGACAGTTCAGCAGGTCTGTCAGGGCAACGAGGAGGATATCAGCTCGATTCGGAGGCCCTTTCTGACTCTTTACCTGTACGAACATAAGAGAATCTCAGCTGACAAACTCAATTAACACAATTGACACAATAAACAAACAGTTCCCTGTGGCAAAGACAGGCACAGTCACATTACCTCTAGGTTAAGGTAAAGCTCTCCCAGGAAAAGCACGAATGAGTGGAAGCGTTTCTGAGTCTCCAGGTCTCCTTGTACTGCAACTTCTCTCTTCTCAAACTCTGTCCGACACCTGCAGCAAACACACAAAAACGATTATGAGAAATGTGCCATAGCGAGTGTCACAGGGGATTACACAGCTTATACGTACAACACCAGGAAGCAACACATAAGGGGATGGAAGGGGATGCAATATGATACAAAATTCACCTTTTTAGGAGGAGCTGACGGAAGTTGCCACTCGGTGGGCTGATAGCAAGATGGTGAGACAGGTGGTTGCAAAGCCTGGTGCCCGTGTATGAGAAGTTTGGTATGGCAGTCGACTGAAACCAAATACAACTTTATAAAATAATTGTAGTGAGTGACCTGCCTAAGTTACTTGCCTAATGAGTAGAGATATTAGGCGTAGCCTCGATTTTGACAATTGTGTATCTATCTAAAAATGAGTGCATGTTTTTATGTTTGGACAAATAGACGGCAATTCTTTTAAAGAACAAGCTACCGTACATGTGTGAGGAAGCCGCACCTGCGTGAAGATCAACTCCACAAGTTCCTGCAGCAACTCTTCGGTAGTCACCCAGGAGTTGAACATGTCAGTTATGTGGTTCACGTCTGCCTCAAAGGATCCTGGCGAGGAGCTAAGATGACCAAGGAACTCAGCAACCATGTCAGCCAGTGATCCCTCAGTGCCAAAGAATTCACCGTCTTCATGATAAACTGGGCACTGTGTACGAATAGGTGACAATAACAATAGGGGCCAGGAACCAGAATGGAGAATTTCAGTTACGGTTAGCTTTTACCACGGTGATGTTACTGTAATTAAGCTAGCAGTTAAAGGTGGAGTCACATCAATGTCGAGAGATAATGTTGATATTGGAACTCGATCAAAACAAAAACACCTCTCCCTTCAATGCCAAAGGGCTCTCCCTCAAAACCTGTCTTCCAAATTGTACGCTAGGCTAGGATAGTGTTGTGGTCTGCACGACATTGTTTGTTCCCACTTGCAGACCCACTACTGTGTACAAACACCAGCTATTTTTTCAGTGCGCACACAGAAGATATGGCTAGCAAACCGCGACCAGATATTTGCTGAATGAATTTGACAAAA
Source organism: Aphredoderus sayanus (assembly GCA_027564795.1). NCBI lineage: Eukaryota > Metazoa > Chordata > Actinopteri > Percopsiformes > Aphredoderidae > Aphredoderus > Aphredoderus sayanus. Next base: position 5,235 of record JAODUG010052558.1, read on the forward strand.
AGTGTGTTCGGTTCACCGACTCCACCTTTAAGGTGCGTTAGGAACAGGCTCCCATATACCTCATTAGTCACAAATGCAGTTGGAACAAACTCAGCAGCGTTGGCTGAAAGTTTTGATGACTTAACCAAGGTATCCACATTAAACCTGTAAGCACTTTGTTGGGGACTTATTGCGTCTGAAATGGGAGAAAACAAAGATTTACAAATAATTTGTTATAGTCAAATGATATTGCCAGATTTCTCCAGAACAGGGATGGTACAGTACAGCAGGGATATAAAGAAACATGCTTAAGAGATCTAGACAACGCTTGCTTATTGTTTAGAAAGAAATATGAACGATGCTTAGAAACTATAAAACTGAATGACATTATATGCATACTGCTATTTATATGTTGCGTAGATGCGCAAACATCCAGCAGTTGCAAAGAAGGCCAAAACGCTAATAATAGCTAATGTGTCGGCTAGCTTGCAGCTAGCATTACAGTTATCTTTGAAGTTAAACCTCTTGGTAGAACAAATTGTCAATACAAGCAGAGCACGTGTCAGTTGAAGGGATAGATCAGAAGAATTTCGATTTAAAACAAGCTTCAAAAGACGGCTAGAAAGCAGATGGCACGGCACAATATTAGTGTTAATATAGGAGCAGTTACTGTTAGCTAAACGAAGTACGTTAACATGTCAAGGAATCAAATGTGAAAGTAACGGGGTCCTACCTCCATAAGCTACGTCGTTACACTGGCTTAAGTTGTTATCGGATAAAGGAGGCGATGTTTTTGGCTGTCTCAGAGGTTCCCTCGTGTTAAAAAAGGATGGATCTATGTCTCTAGTATCTTCATCACCGGGAAGGGCAGGGGATATTGGCGGAAAACGGGCTCTCCCTGCACCGGGAGCTCGGTCGAAATTCTCGTTCATGGTGGATTATTGTTTCCCCAGCGCGCAAGGCACGTCTCAGACTAGCATTTGCTTTGGACTCCAACGTTAACAACTTCGGATTTGTTAAGCGGATATGTGTATTAGCACGACACAGGTGCCCTATCTCTCTTTCATGTTGTTGTTTTCTAGAGATCCAACGATACACAACTTATTTGGTTCTAATGAGAGCCACCACTTCCTCTATAAATGTGGGTGTTGGGCAATCTCGGGCGGCGCCCTCTACGGTAGGGAGGTAGTATTGCAAACCAATTAAAAAGCGAAACATTCTTGCCTTTTTAATGAGCGACGGGGTACGTTTCTCACACAAACATAGTAACAAGCCCTGCTGTAAAAACAAATGTGTCAATTTATATACAGATTGCTAATGTTTCCCTGCCATATATAGGCAAACAGAACACAAACACACACACACACACACACACACACACACACACACCCACTTACAAAACACAGGGCAAAGTCAGGGCATGTGGAACCCTATAAAAAATAACCCTTTACCCGTGCTTACTCAGGAGGTGCCCAGTGTTGCACCCTATGGTTGCACCAGCACTCTCAAGGCATTAGCAAAGCATTCATTAGTTGTTTGTAGCCTCCAGCCATTTTCCACTTGTTTCCGAAAGCTGGATCACATTATGTCAAAGTACATTCCCATTCCAGAAATGTTGGAGATAAAAGATTGCTGCCTCTATTTTCTGTTATTGCGCTTTTCCCTTAAACCAGTGTCTTGGAGGAAGTTCAAACATTCTTTTGGGAATGTGCACAATGACAATCTGATGACAATATTCCCAGATTCCCCTTGTTTATTTGCAAATCTTTAGCCCTAGGCCAGGGATTAAAGCAGACATTAAAATTATTTAAACATACATACATTCCTTTTATTTTGTTAATGAATAATGTATACAGTATAGAGCCAAACAGCTACTAATATGTACCTTCATGTCATTATGTTTACTGTCTTCCTGTCATTTAATCTTGCACATTAATAAATTGGAAACAACATTTCATTCAGTTGTATGCAAGGAATTGTATATAAATGAATGACAATTACATTTATATAATATACATGTATAGTATGTGTGTTATACAGTATGTAAGAGACAAAAAATGCAATGATAAAAAGCAGTATTATGTGGAATAGCATTTGTTGTTGTTGTTGGTGCAATGGGTCATTTTATTCAAAGCGGTAGTGAGTATAATTACAAGTATTAAGGAGGATGCTCATGGCATAGTCATGCTCATGGCAGGGCTTGATTCCAGGAATCACTTATCTTGGAGTCATTAAGGTGAAAGGTCCAACCCAGGTACAGTGAGTGAGCTGCAATGGAATGTGTTTTCATGAGCCTTACAGCCAGACCATCATTCATCATGGCAATTCCATAAGCCACCATTAAAAGGACAGTATTGACTCTAGCTCAAACCAAAGCCTTTATTGATCTTTTGAATCATGTTTAACAGAACAGTATAATGTTTTCACTTTTTCACTCTCAGAAAACAAATACAAACGCATCACTAGGGTGGTACCCTAAAGGTACAAAAAAGTGGTACAAAAGCTATTTTGTACCACTTTACTTGTAAAAGGTACTTATTAGTACCCAATGAGAACATGGGGTACATCTTCTGCTTCCCCCAGGTCGTCAGCCCCTCTGAGGCATAGGATGGGACACCATGGAGCTGGAAGCCTGTGATGCTAATGTCCTCCCTCTAGGGCTTTTGATCTGCATCAGCCCAGCTGTCATTGATTAGTACATTTGTAGATGATTACTGAAGGAAGTAGGTGGCCAGACAGAGGTCAAATCCCCCCCACAATTTCCTTCTCTCCCTCATTTACATCCCTACTTCCTCTCTCTGGGAAACATGCATTCTAGTTATTCCTTTGAAGGTGTGAGCCTTGGTTGTGTTGTACAGCCTTCCAGAATCCCAAACACACTCAGGAAGTTTCAAACCCAGACAACGTTTTTGTAATGCAGGCTTCAACCACAAGAGGGAGTGATAAGCCAGCAAGCCATTTTTGTAGATGTATATTTTTTCGTTTTCAACAGGTGAGGGTCACTGGTCGGTCTGCTGCCACTCAGGAATGTTGCTGCTGTGTACTTCCAGACTTTCAGAAGGAAATTATGTCAGAATCATATAGCAGGGACATTAACATTTACCACCACCACACACACACACACACATTTTGATGTGGTTGGTCGTCTGTATGTTTCCAGTTTGTTTGGGAACTCTAATCATTGGTGCAATGGTTGCCACATGGAATATCTGGCTAAGCATTAATGGGTGCCTTTTGTCCCTCCCTCCCTCTGAGAGTTTGATAACAGTAGTGTTAGAATGACGTGAATAGCCGCTGGGCTCTCTTGTGACTTGTGAGAAAACCTAAGCTTCCCCGTTATCTGTACGCAGGTGTATGCAGAAAGTAAAAGGGCCATAATACATTGGAGGAAATTGTAGTTTTATTTTCACATAATAGAGTTCCTATAAAAAGTAAAGAATGCAAAGGGATGCTTGTCTCGTATGTGTCCCCCTCCAGTTAAATATTTCACAAAATAAATAAATCATTTCAATACAGTCAAAACACAGTGGTTAAGTATCGAACATTTGCTGTAAATGTATAGTATTCAGTAATGTTAAATCTTTAACATGATAAACAGAAGACTTTTCTGCATGCCAGCCATTTTCTAACCTTCCTCTTCAATATCCTGAATCTGCTGTCTCGTCACAATTTCGACTATAAATAAGTTTGAGACAGCTGTGGCCCTGTTCATCATCTTGGATTGTAGCTCATATTTGGTCCATATTACACACATCTTCCGGTCCAGATGCAAACCATTTGGCACAGAAAAGGGATCAATATTGCCTTATCTTCCAAACAACAACACGATCTCAAACACCATAAGCAGTAGAGACCACTTCTTTTCTGAGCAGTTATAGTGCCTTATTTCCAAAGGAGAGATGTTTTGGTAAACGTCTTTGTTCGTGTAGTTTTGCAGAATCTCTCAATCCAGTGCTGTTTACTCTCTCCAGTGCTGTCTCTCATTCCTGCTGGATCTAGACCAGTTCCCCATTCACACCATTATTGGTAGGAAGTGGGTGGCCGTGTTCTTCCTACGGGTCTTCTTCCCTCTCAGAGGCCTGCCATGCACATTAAGACCTACAAACATCTGCCGCTTCTTGTTCCTCCACTGGGCGGATGCATATGTGTTGTAGCCGTTCTCCTCAATCCGTTCTTTCAGGGTACAATCAACACCAAACTCTCGCTGGAAGAAGAAGAAGAAGAAGAAGGAAAATAAGAAAAAGAAAGAGAAGAAGAAATCACATGTCAGTATTGGCCTCTGACCTACAGTAGCCTATACACTTGAAGTTGAACTAAAACTACATTTAGGATTCAAGCTAATGCTAACAGCTACATTGTGATTACAAATGTAATTCAGCAAAAGCGAGTTACACTGAATTATAGTGCAGTCATTATATCACATTACCAGCCTTTGATAGTGTGCACACAGCTTTGCATGAGTGGCCTGGTTACGATCCAAAGTTGACCCAGGAATCTAGATAAGACCCCCTCCATTCCCACCAACCCCCCGTGATAAAGACTGGACAATCATTATCTCTGGCTGGAGCATCCAGATTGACCTCTGACCCGGATACTAACCGCCCCATACAGCTCTCCCTTCCTGCTGATGGCCAGGTAGTAGTTGCTGCTCAGCCCTTTGATAGCCACCACCCCCACATCCACTGACGTGATCTCCAGAATGCCTGAAACACACAAAGCGGATCTGGTAAATGTTTCAGTGTGTATTAGCCTGCTGTAATGATCAGCGCATCTATTGTGCAAGTAAGCCTTTTGTTTTCCTAAATGGTTTGAGATGAGCCAGACAGAAAACTGCTAATTTAACATTTCCTTGGATGCAACAATAGATCAAGAACAAGGAATACACACGCAATAAAATGATTAGTTAGGCCCATTGTTGTAGTAGATAAGGAAGTGTAAAGCAATCAATGGTGTCTTGCAAGGGATGACAGCTTGCCTACTATTGCTAGATATGCATTGAAATATATATACATCATATGCACTATTTTGAGGCTGTAAGGTGGATTCAGATATCCTGGACAAGGCTTGTTGATATTTTAACTTGTTCAAAACAAAAACACTTCTTTCTTTAATTACATAGGGTTACATAGGGCTCAGAAGCTACAGTACAAAATTGAACACGCATTGCCGTTAGGGATAGTGTTGTGTGGTGCGGTCTGCACCACTTTGTTTGTGGTCCCATTTACAGAGTAGCTGTGTAGGAACACCAGATTCTTTCTTAAGCGGATAGCTAGTGTGAATGTAGACTATTGTAGGAGAATGTAGGAGATATTCGCCGAATTTGACAAAAAGTGTACAATCACTGACTATACCTTTAACTAATGAATTATATACCTTCGTTTTTCACATTTACAATTTGATGGGCATTAAGTGTATTATGATAATTACATTTTTATTTATTTAGTGTAAAGTAATGCCACTTTACACCTTGCCCTATGGCTGGTAATGGCCTGCAGTGTCTGTCAATTCTTGTGTTGTTTTTGTTCTGTTTGGCATCTAAGGTATAATTGCCCCAATGCAAAGTTTCCCATAGGCTATTAAGAGGGGCAATGTATCCAGTGTATCCATACGTAGGTGGCTATTTTTGTGGTAACGCTATCACAGATATGAGATACAACTTCTCACTGTGCCCTTTGACCATCTGAGTCTCATGTGTGTGTGTGTGTGTACGTGTGCATGTGTGTGTGTGCGTGTGTGTGTGCACATCCGTTGTGAGCCTCCCTCTTTCCCATGGCACGTTTGATTTCATGGTTCCCTCCTTTACTTCCTTTCCCCACTTCCTGTGTGGTGTCGTTATTATATCCTGGTGGTAACCACACATGTGTCTACACACACACACACACACACACACACACACAGACAGAGCGTGGGGGTGTGAACTCCAGAGAGACGATGATGTCCTTTGATCAGACATCCATTCGCTCCTGTCTGGTGACTGCTTGTGTGGAGGCCTACCTTACTATCAAGCCCACTTGCCTGTGGCTGGACATAGATGGGGGGGCAGGGTGGCTGGCACACCACAGCATGTATGCATGGAGAGGCGAGGATGCAGGTGTGTCTCCTGAGAACAATCGGCTCTCTTAAAAAAGACACTGTGGCCTCCCCACATCTATGAGGTGTTGTATCGGGTTCTAGTTCAAACAGTGGCACCTCAGGGCAGCGCAGTCACAGCACAGGCGGTGGTCGCGGCACAGTGACACAACTGCCATTGAAGATCTGAGAGGGGTGCTGCTCCCTGCGAGGGGATTGGGTGTCCGCTACGCTGTAAGACTATCTGCGGCGGTCACCGGCCGCTCTGTAAACATGGGCGGGATGAAAGCTGGGAGAACAGAGGAGGACAGAGGAGCCCGGACAGCGAGACCGGGGGTGGGATGAGGATTAGAAAGCCTGTAATGATCACTGATCAAAGTCACCCACCGGAGGCAGGGGCGAGACAGGGGGCCTTTTTTTTTCTTTTGCTTTTTTTTTTCTTGGACGCGTGCGTGCACGCTGGCCTCACGTGCGCTGACGTGCACGGTCTCCTTGGGCCGGGAGCTCGACAGTTAATATTGCAGCAGGTGACTGTGCACTTGCACTCTCCTCACAAGGTCCCCGCCAACATTTAGCATATCCAGACGTCTGACAATAAATGTGTGTGTGTGTGTGTGTGTGTGTGTGTGTGTGTGTGTGTGTGTTGCCAGGCATGCAGTGTGAAAACGTGAAAACATTAACAATTAAAGATACAGGCTCTGTATTTGGTGTTTTCCAGATTACAGCAATCAGGACAGAACATGACACCTATATGTTGCATAGTGTAGGGGTACGTTTTACAAACCGCACAGACTAAAAACACGGTGTCAACTCAGCCAGTCTGCAATTATTTACGTGGAGAAACAGCAGGTTTTCCCCCCCTTTTTGCATGCTTCTTTCTTTCTCCTAATGTGTGGCTTATTTGATACGCTCTGTTTGGAGTTACAACAGTTAATGGTGCGTTGGTTGTGGAATGGAGGCACACAATGCCAGTGAGAAGTAAAGGTGGTTTTTCCACAGTGGGATGCCAAAAACCATGTGTTTTGCAGCCTGTACTGTTATTGTTAGTAACTCAGCTTGCTCATTTGTATCAAATGTTCAAAAGAGTTGAAAACAGAGCAGAGCTTAGCTTTCAGTTCTACATTACTTGTGCCATTCTCGTTGTGTGGAAGTGTAGACAGGGCTTGGAATATAAATAAAGCATTATAATATATAGTACTGCAGCAAATGTGATCAAACAGAGGGGATATACATCCTCTCTCCCGGCGCAGTGAAAACTATACATCTTAAACATCAAACCTCCATAAGAGCACCATCTGTCCTTTCCCACGGAACAGCCAGCTTCTTTGATTATAGGATATGAACACACACACACACACACACACACACACACACACACACACACACACACACACATCCCATCCTGACTGTTTAGGAGCAGCTCGAGTTCTAATGCCAGTGCCTTGGTCATGGGCAATGGCAGAAGATTTAACTTGAACATGCAAGTCTTTCTGGACACATGCCCTCTACGTAAATACAAGAAATACAATTGGCGGTTTGATACATACGCACATGCACACACACACATACACACACACACACACACGCACACCTCTCAAATTATCTTCACACACCCTCCCAGTTCACCCCAGCCAAACACGTACTGTAGCAATGCTTCAGAAGCCACCCAGAGCTAGATGCGTAATGCAAAAGAGCACTATGCATTCTGCAAAATCAACTGTGACTCATGAATGCTTTACATATGCACTTAGGTCATGCAGATAGCTAGTTAGCCTGTTTTTATTGCATCTCACCCATTCACCCGCTCACATACTCCCAGCTTGTTTGAAAACCATGTGGGACAGTTTTGCGCTGGCATCCCCGTTAATCTGCAGGGGGGGGCTGCATCACATGTAGCCCATTTAACAGACAGCAGACTGGGGTCTTCGCAAGGCCGCAGGGGAGAACCAGTTTCAGCACATGCGCAACACATATTTGAACGTAATAAACATAGCAGGGCATCCAACAGTACCAACAGGTCACTGGCAGAAGGTCCTGTCGTGCTATTTCGGTCTACGGACAATGCAGGACAAGGTCCACTCAAGGTAGATAGATAGAACTCGATAGGTTTCTTTTCACCCCAAGGGACTATCGAGGGGCTACAAAGGACCTGGGCTTTGGAATCATGTCTAGCCTTGGGGGTCCAGAGCACAGGGGAGCCAGTCTTGTGTAGTATCCTTTACCGTGTGAACCTGATATCAGAGCATATAATCCACAAACAGTCACCAGACCGCCCCCCAGGACACAGCTTTGTGATGGCACCACCATTGATACTGAAGACGTGCGGCTTTGATGTGGCCACAATGGCGTCCAGCCATGTCATTCATGAAGTTGTAGCTCCCCCTCCCTTCATACTCTGTAAACACAAAGCCCCGGGAAACTTGTTCCCCTTTGATAAAGCAATGTATTCCGAAATCGAGTAATGTCTAGAGGTTTTGTAGCCAATAAAAAGGATAAGCCAGAGCTCTTGCTAAACCATTGACTCAAGCTTCCCAGCTTCCATGTCATCATGGGAATCGTTTAATAATCACACAGAAGTGAATGTAACAGTATTCAATTTAAAATATTTTCATTTTACACCAGAATCATAATCACTGCATTTTTGATTTGCATACTTTAGTAGCCTACCTGCTATCACACACAGTAGGTAGATTTGCTTTGCAGACATGCTAGAATTATGTTGTTTTTTTAAACAATAGAACACAATGAAAGGATGGAAAAAACTATTTCGCCCCACACATCGCAAAACAAGGGATTATGTAATGGAAAAACTATCAGATTGCTTAAGATACACAAGGTTAGTCAACATCAGTGAACAAAAGTTCTGCATTGCTCAAAATCTGTAGTAACTTCACTCCCACCATTTCCACTTCCCGCCAAACGTTTTAGTTCACTAACTGCCAAAATGTGCAGTGCAGATAACGGCAATAAAGTGGTCGTTGTGCGACGCGACCGGTAAATAAAGTCAATTCTTTCGCGACCTTGTCAAAACAAACACCCCTACTTTGATGTTCCGCCCCCCCACGCCTCTTCCCATAAGTCACTTTGATTGAACGTGCGGTCTGAGCACTCCCAAGAGGGAACATTAAAAGGTTTCGTATACGTACACTAAATTGGGTTAGGGGAACGAACGAACGAAAGAAAGAAAAAAAAATGGTACATTGTGTGTGTGTGTGGCAGTAATAAGTGAGTACATGTGCTGCTGTTGGTTGCTATATCATCACACACCCACCAGAGCATGTGAGTGCCCGCTGGCTGATAGGCACACACACGTAGCTCAGTGCAAACACCGGGGACGCTAATGAGAATGCTATCCCACTAACTGATACGCTGCGGTGCATAGCATTTAATCTCTTTAAAGACGTGTTCTGTGAAGGGAACAAGTTAAACTGCCTTAAACAAATGTCTAGATCAAAGGTCTGCGATGGGGGGGTGTATAATTTACTCGATACTGGCTGGTAAGCGGGCAGTCTGAGTGGGGGGAAGACAGAGAGAGAGAGAGAGAGAGAGAGAGAGAGAGAGTCAGAGCATCAATCGGACTGACATCCATATCCTTCCCCCACCGCTGTTCGTCTACGCGTGTTATCAGTGCTGTTTACCCTGGGCTGTGAAAACGGCCTGATAGCCGCTGAGTTATCTGTCCCAGGTCTGTTTTAAGGCATCTGAGAGCTACCATCATTGTGCTGGTGTGTGTGTGTGCGTGCGTCTGTGTGAGTGTTTGGACAGGAGAGATATCACAAGGATGTCTGATTTAAAACAGAAAGACTATCAGGAATGTTTTATTTAGACCACTGGCCGACAGTGTGGATGGGCTGATATCTTCCAACAATACAACAAAGAAAACTGTGACTCCAAAGCTATGAATCAAAAACAATGATTTAAAACGGTTAAACGATTACATTCAAACATGATACATCGGGCCAAGTCATGACGCCCATGAGACGTTTATGAATTCAATCAGCGCGGCAAAGACAGCGGCTGCAGCCATAGCAGCACTGGGAGTGTGTGTGTGTGTGTGTGTGTGTGTGTGTGTGTGTGTGTGTGTGTGTGTGTGTGTGGGGGGGGGGGGGGGGGGC